>JZKD02S0883753.1:188518-211895 GCA_000966675.3 Picea glauca | reverse complement strand
TTGCTTATTTACTCTGCAATTATTGGATAATAATGCTTCATTGATATAACACTTGGATTATATGGTTAAATTGCTCTATTACTGATTCACCCCCCCTCTCAGTAATCCAACAGAAGGTGGGCATCGAGCAGGTGCAAGTGTGCATAAGGAGAACTCATTGTCGAGTTCAAGGAGAAGAGTGTTAGAGGAAGATACTCATAGAGTTGTTGAACACTCTATAGAAAATGCTCAGCAAGGTGTGCTTTGAGCAAAAGGTTGCCAGGAGGGAACCAGAACCCTTTGAACGGAGAAGAAGGGTCGAGACCCTTAGGAGACTGAGTAAACCAAAAATCTCAGAAGAGATAGTGCAAGGAGTGCATAGAAGATGGACTTATTCCAAGTCCCAAAGCTCGGGAGGAAAGCACAAGTCGAGACCCAAGCATTCAGGCTCGCAGAAGAAGGTTCAAAGGCCGAAACCTTTGAACACTTATAAATTTTCCCAATCTCAGGAGAATGAAGAAGCTTAGAAGGAGGAGCGACAACAACCATTATATCAGTTGTGGGAAGAGATCTGGACCGTTCGATCTACATCCAGATATCAGAAGGAGAGTACAGAGGAGAAGAACAGATCCCAGCCATTGGATCTGAGCACAAAGGATCAATAATAGTCTGATCAAGGTAAGGTGCATGAGCCTAAAGTCCTTTGAAAGTGCACAGGGGGACGGGATAGTCGAAGTCCCAAATTCCCAAAACAGACAGGGACCATCCATCATCCAGGAGGACAGGTGGTGGAGGATCTAAGACTCCAGAGTGGAAGTACTTCGAAATTTCTCGGACAAGCAGAAAGTGAAATCGTCGAAGAGCCAAAGGCTGAAATAGATCCAAGTCATTGGTCACCAGGAGACACACGTCAACAGATCTGAGACTTCGGGGAAAGTCACTTCGAAGGATTTCAAGTGTGGAGTGTGACAAACTCCTAAAGCCCCGAAGGCCGAAGTAGATTGCAACCATCTGTTACGGAGAACACGTGGCGAGAGATTCGAAAGTTCGAAGGCTTAGCGCTCCGAAAGGAAGTCGATGTGGGCGAAGAGATTCTGGACCGTCGGATGCAGAAGGACACATGGCAGAAATCCGTGAACTTTGGGTGAAAGAACTCCGGGAGGAACGAGTGTGTAGGAGTTTTAAACTCATGAAGCTCGAATAGCAGAAGAAGATCTGGACCGTTAGATCCAGAGGGACGCGTGGCAGAAATCCGTCAACTTTGGGTGAAATCACTCCAGGAGGAACGAGTGTGCAAGATTCTGAAACTCCCGAACCCCGAAGAGTTGAAGTGGATAGTGGCCATTGGATCCAAGGGAGACACGCATCAATAGATCGAGTACTTCGGGAGGAAGCGAGTGCGATATTTTGAAACTCCCGAAGCTCGAAGAGCCGAAGTGAACCATAGTCGTAGATCTGCAGGAGGACACACATCGATAGATCATGAACTCCAGGTGAAAGCATTATGGGGGAAAGTGTGCGTGGAAAGTTGAGACTTCTGAATGCTGAAATCCCGAAGTGGACTAGAGTTGTTGATTGAGTTGGACGTGTGGTGCAAGATATAGAACTTTGGGTATGAAATACTACGGGGAAAAATGGAGGGTGAAGGTATCAAACTATCGAAGCGGGGAGTCCCGAAGTGAATCTTGGTCGTTGATAGAGAAGGGGGGAGACAACCATTGATTACAAGACACCGCCGAGGTCAAAATATCGACGGTGGTGCTTAATTGCAGGGACTGAAAGTGCTCGGACTTTAAAAATCCTAGAGCGGGCCGCAATCGAAACCACGATATTGGTAAAGGGGTATGTGGCGGTTGGAGGTGAATTGAGGGGAAAAAAGTGGTGTGATCTCAAACCACTCTTGGCCATCCCCCAATCGCGTGTTTACATGATGACATAGCCTGAGGTCACATGTAGGAAGGGGCCTAGCAGAAGGAGCTAGCACCCGCGAATTGAAAAGTGCTAAGAGCACTAGAGGAAGGGCTCGCGAGTTTGATAGAACCTGCACTTTGAAGGAAAGGGGACCTGTGTAGATTGATTGGGGTCTAATAAAGGCCCAAAGAGTCAATCTAACTTAGTAGATTGAACGATCCTTGACAGTGAGGTCGCATAGCCCCGAGGAGGGAAGGGGGGTCTGCATCAAGTGGTTTCAGAGCTTGTTTTTGCTTGCATCAGGCAGGCAAAGGCAAGGGCTAGACAGTGAAAGGAGATACTTTGATACCATCAATTGGTATCAGAGATTGATTTCTTCTGTAGATTTCAGGTGAAGGAGATAAAGGATATAATATGACTATGTCAAGTAGTATCAGAGGTTAATTTCACCTGTGGATAGCAAGTGAAGGAGGAGACAGAGTATTGATGCTCTGTGCGCAAGATTGTTGCAAGTGTGCGGCAGCAAATTGAACATACAGGTAAGTTGTGGGAGAAGTTGGAGATGCTCTCAGTTGCAGAGTGAACAACAGACTTTCCAGGAGGGAAGGTAGAAGGTGAAAATGGCTACTAAAGGCCATGGACGTGGTCAAGGAGAAATTGAAAAGGAGCTCATTGAGATAAGGGAAAGAATGGAACAGCTGACATTGAAGGTGCAACAGAAGGCAAAGGTACAATGGAGGTATGAATGGCCTCTGGATAGGAAGGAAAAATGGCATGTTCAAAAGTTGTTGGCCAGTAAGAAGCAACAAGTAGTAAGCAGGTGGCTGAGGCATGTTTAAAGCCTCATAGACACAAAGGAAGTGGTTTACATCTGTGAACCAGAAATAGGAAGAAGCCTCAATGATGAGGAGGAGGAGAGATCAGTTAAAGGTCCCATAAACTGCGAGGAGGGCAGAGATGAATTTTCAAATTTCCAAGTGGGAAATGAGATGAGATCAATTGAGGATCTCATAGACTATCAGGAGGGCAGTGATGAAATTTCAGATTGTCATATGGGTAATGAGATGAGATCAATGGAGGATCTCATAGACTGCCAGGTAGGCAGTGAGGAAACCCCAAGTTTCCAGGTGGGCAAGGGGAAAGAGATGAGACTGTATGAGAGTCTCACAAACTCTGTTAAGAGTTAAGATCAGTAAAGAATGTTGATGGAGGATCAGAGGAGTTTTCTAATCATTGGGGGAATCAAAATATTCTTGCCAAGCATCCAAGCAGAGGCTAGCATAAGTGTTGCAGGTGCAGCAACAGAAGGACAACCAGCAGAGATTGTCAAAGAGAAGGAGGAGAAGGAGAATACACTGATGTTTTCCCCAGCAGAAGGAGAAGAGCATTCAGCGGAATTGCTCAAAATTTTCAGCTGGGAAGCTGAACAGGAGATGACTGCAGCATTAGAGTCTATAGTAGAGGAGGAAGCAGACAACATAAAAAAATTTAATCTGTATGAAGAGTTAGAAGCCTTGGAGAAAAGGCTGATAGTGCAAAGCATGCACATCCAACATGCTAAGTTGGAAACAGATGGAGGAGCATACCAGCCCCAAGAGCAGCTGGAGGTAGTTAGAGTTGAACCAGCACAAGAGGAGTTGACAGAAGTTAATATGTCAGAGGAGGAAGCTGAGTAGCAGCTCAGTGATGAGACTATAGAACCAGAATCTGTAGCAAGGTGTCAAGCTAAGGCCACGGGAGATGGAGAAGGCAGTAGGGGGGATCAAGTTGATCTACCCATTGGCAAGGAAGAAGAGTTTTAGCAACCCAGTCTGCAAATAAGAAGCCGGCTAGTTGAACAACTAGAAGAGGTGATTGAATAAATCAGGAGGTTGATGGTACGGTCAGCAGCAAAAGCATTCGGCAAGGAGAAGTTGAATAGAGGAGAGCTTTCCATAGTAGTAGGGAGGAAGACGAAGCAGCAGCAGCAAAGCAGAGGAGCAAGAGGACAACTCCATAATAGAGTTTGGGATCGACGGGGATTTCAACATTGGAGGAGAGGAGCTCATGCTTTTCCCATCGGTGGAGTATGATTCAAGAGCATCGCTCCACCTCAGTAATGTGCGAGCATTCTAGCACATCAACCCGCATTCAAGAGAAGGAGAGACACCAACCCTCCCATTTTTAAATTTGAAATATGATCCTATACGGATTAATGTTGTAAGGTTGAGTGAAAACCAAGCCCCTCCTCTGAGTAGACAAAAGATAAGGTCACCTTTAATGGCTAACAGGTTCATGGCTCTAGATTCAATTTAGACTAGATGGTCATTTACGAAACTTCAATGTAATAGATGAGGTTAGGTGAAGAGAGGATAGGCCCGTAGAGACCCTTTTTTATAAAGATATATTTGTATTAGATTTCATTAGGAAGTTTTTAGAGTAGGAAGGAAGGAAGGAATATTAATAAGTTCTTGGAGAGAGCTTGAGAGAGATGAGACTCTGTTCTAGTGCAGCCTACACATATTGTAACCAAGCATTCAGATTAATAGAAAAGAACATATTTCATTGTTTATGAATTTCAATATGAATGAACGTTTGTTTTGTGTTATCTATGTGTTTATGTATGTTGTAGATGTATGATAGATTTCATCTGCAGTAAGAATATAGACTTCTCTATCTTTGTTGAGTTTGAAATATCGTTATGGGTTCTTTAGGTTGTGCAAGGAGTGCACAACAGAATGTTGGAGGTTATGTAGCCAGCATCTAAACTCTGTGGAGTCAGAAAAGAACGTGCGAAGAGGGCACATCAAAGTGATAAAAACTCAAGGGAAACCTCAAGGTTGTTGAATACCTTGGAGGGTAAACTCTACAGAGGAAGCAAAGAGAGACAAAGTCACTGAGAACTCTATAGATCTCTGCTAGGTGGGCATAGAACAGGTGCAAGTGTGCACAGGTGAACTCTATTTCGAGTTCTGAGAAGAGAAGTGTCGGAGGAGAAGACACTCACAGAGTTGTTGAATACTCTGTAGAGATCTGTCAGGAGGGCATCGAGCAGGTGCAAGTGTGCACAAGGAGAACTCTCTGTCGAGTTCAAGGAGAAGAGTGTCAAAGTCATATACTCACAGAGTTGTTGAACACTTTGTAAAAAACGCTCAACAAGGTGTTCTTTGAGCGAAAGGTTGCCATGAGGGAACCAGAACCCTTTGAAGGGAGTAGAAGGATCGAGACTCTTAGGAGACTGAGTAAACCAAAAAGATCAGAAGAGATAGCCCAAGGAGTGCACAGGAGACGGACTTATTACAAGTCCCAAAGCTCAGGAGGAAAGCACAAGTCACGACCCAAGCATTTGGGCTCGCAGCAGAAGGTTCAGAAGCTGAAACCTTTGAACACTTACAAATTTTCCCAATATCGGGAGAATAAAGAAGATCAGGAGGAGGAGCGACAACAGTTGTTAGATCAGTTGTGGGAAGAGATTTGGATCATTCGATCTACATCCAAACATCAGAAGGAGAGCGTAGAGGAGAAGAACAGATCCCAGTCGTTGGATGTGAGTGCAGAGGATCAACAGTCGTCTGATCAAGGTAAGGTGCACGAGCCTTAAGTCCTTTGAAATGGCATAGGAGGAGGGGATAACTAAAGTCCCGAAGAAGACAGGGACCGTCCATCATCCAGGGGGACAGGTGGCGAAGGATCTGAGACTCCAGAGCAGAAGTACTTCGAAAGTTTTGGGACAAGCAGAAAGCGAAATCGTCGAAGAGTCAAAGGCCTAAATAGATCCAGGTCGTTGGTCTCCAGGAAACACACATCGATAGATCTGAGACTTCGGGGAAAGTCACTTCGGATGATTTCAAGTGTGGAGTGTGACAAACTCTTGAAGCCCCGAAGGCCGAAGTAGATCACAACCGTCCGTTAGGGAAAACACGTGGTGAGAGATCCGAAAATTTGGAGGATTAGCACTCCGAAAGGAAGTCGATGTGGGCGAAGAGAATCTGGACCATCAAATCCATAACGACCCATGGCAGAAATCCGTGAACTTTGGGTGAAAGCACTCCAAGAGGAATGAGTGTGCAGGAGTTTGAAACTCCCGAAGCCTGAATAGCCGAAGAAGATTTGGACCGTCGGATCCAGAGGGACACGTGGCAGAAATCCGTCAACTTCGGGTGAAAGCACCTCGAGAGGAATGAGTGTGTAGAAGTTTGAAACTCCCGAACCCTAAGAGACGAAGTGGATAATGGTCGTCGGATCCTGTTGGCCCTTGACCAAGTTTTGGGAGATCCTTGGCCAAGTTTGACCTATTTTGGGACTTCTACAGCCTGTCGAAGACGGAGCGCAAGATGAAGCAGAGATCACGGGATCTCGGCCCCTTTTTGGGTCCTTTTTGGGATTTGGGAATATGTAATGGGTATAGGATTTTGACCCATGGGTTTACCCATGTTTAGGCCTATTTTGTAAAGTATAAATAGATGTCTAAGCAATGTAAGAAAGGGCATCTATGTGATGTAAGGCCGACAAGCTAAGTGTTAAGTGCAAGTATGATCTGTAGATGCTCTGTGCATATTGTGAGAAACTGTAGAGCTAAGTGCAAATGGTTGTAACAGACTATGAAAGGCTTTGTGTTAGACCTAGCTTGGGGAAGGAGGATCTAGTGAGGTGCACGCAGTTCTCCTGTCCTATGCGGAGTAGGGTTTTTGTGGCTCTGTGCATATAGATGACTTATTGAAGCTAATAAAGAAGAAGAGTTGGTGGACGTAGCCCAGGGTGGGGGTGAACCACGTAAACACTGTGTTATTCTTCTTTGTGTGATGTTATGATGTATTCATGTGTTATTTGCTAAGTGCTTGATATAGATAGATAGATAGATCTTCTTATGCTTTATGCTTATGATGAATCTGGATGCTAGATCTGACATCGGTGAATGTGCTTAGTGCTTGAATCCGCCAGATATGATCCATTTATTTATGCTAAGTGCTTAGATACATTAGATCTAGGTGATTGTTGTGATGCTCCGTTTTATCTGTGAAGTAGATATTGGTTAAATAATAATGAACTGACGGTGCTAAGTGCTCTATTAAGTATTGTAATCACATATATGTGTCCCATCTAAGGTTGTTTACACCTAAGTCTTGCAACCACCCCTGCCTCTACCTCGGGTGAGACTTCATCTTCTTCACAGGTGTTTCTAAAAGGGTCGGTAGTTAGGGTTTTGTTGGTGCATTGTTGGTTCATTGAACCTTGGGTCTACCCCTGTGCCAACAAATGGTTCTGTTGCCAAGACATGAAACTGTGATTGCTGGGAACTGAGGAAGAAGAAGCTCTGTGCAAAGATCCGACCTGAAATTGTGAAAGCTCTATGCGTAGATCTGTTGCTCTAGTGCGCAGCACTCTACTTAGTTTGACAAGATCTGTGCTAAGGAAAAGAAGCTTGATCTGAAGAAAAGAGGTGAGATCTGAAGGCTTTATGCTCTGAGAAAGGAAAAAGTGAGACTTTTTTATTAAAAGAGGTAAGATCTGAAAGCTTTGTGCTCTGATAAAGGTAAGAACATTGAAAAGTTCTAGATCTGAAAGCTTTGTGCTCTGTAGAAGTAAGATAAGTGGAAATTTTTGTTTCAACAGTATGGATCTAGGTATATTTGATAGATTCTATCCTAGCTTGAAAACTAGGGTATTAATAGATGAAAGAATATTTGATATGAGTAGATCTGATAAGAATAGTGAAAAATATGGTATACCTATGCATAGAAAGAATGTTTGGACTAATAAGTGTGTGCAGGACCCTGGAAAGAAATGTTTGCAGGTTAGCTACCATGATCCTAGCGCGCAGTACAGGAAAGGTTCGGGATCATTTAAAAGAAAGAGAGGATTAACCCTTTGTTACAGTTGCAGAAAACTGAGACATTTTGCTAAGGAATGCCCTGGGAGAAGACTCAGTTGTCTTTGTTGCAAAGCTATGGACCATGAAGTATTGGATTGTCCTAGAATTATTGTTAAGCTTGAAGAAATGAACATGAGACAAGAAAACCCTAAGGCAGATCTAGAAACTAAGATTATGACAAAATCCCAGAAAGAATCAGAAAAATTATTGCTACATATGAAAGAAACCCTGAATGACCACCGACATGTCAGATTATCAGAGATCTTCAAAGAAAAAGAATGCCTTGAGGCAAGAATAGGAGACTTCGACATTGATTGTGTTATAGATGAGGAAACACAGGTGAATATTATGACAAAGAGAACCTCTGTTATGATTCCTTCATTAGGAGGAATAGGACTATTCAAAGGAAAGTTGATAAACCTATGTGCAAAGCTCACCCGGATACCTATGAATGCCAATGGAACTTTGACAGAGGAAGATTTTGAGATTATTAGATTTATTAAGAACAGTGCCCCATTTACCATGCTACTAGGGAAACCTTGGATTGAAAGAGATTAGGCCAGAAGGCAAGAAGAAGAAGAAGAAGTTTTAGAGTAGAAGAAGCAAGAGTTAAAAGAATTCATGACTAGAAGGATCGCACACTTGATTGAAGAACAGAAGAACAGATCGAAGCTATTTAACACTAGAGTCTCGGATGTCAAACTTGCAAGAACACTAGAAGACCCACAGAAGATTGAAGTACCTATTCCAGATAAAGAAGAAGGATCACCCTCGAATCTTAGGGAAGAATCTCAACAGTGCGAAGTAACTTTGCCAAAAGAAGATAAGAATCAGAATGGAAAAAGGCCTATTGAGACGAAGCTCACTGGGAAGAAGGATAGAAAGCTAAGTAAGAAGAGAGCTAAGATCGACAAGTTGTAGAAGGTTTCAAAGTGAACCTCGCAGAAGGAAAATTTGCAAAATTGGAGCTTCGTCGGGATATCAGAATAGCGACACATGGCGCTTCGCCATGGAAAATCAATATAGTCGTTGGGGACATTATACCCGTTAAACCAATGCTCCGAATGGGTAGAAAGAAATTTATGGATAGACAGTTCACCATCCAACTGTTGGGACCGTACCATCACGGACAGAACAGAGTTAATGAAGGCTTCATACCCGTTGCAAGTGACCCGTTGTCGAGTTACCTATTTATCCCATCACGCCATGCACCGAGAACACTTTTTCCAACTGAGAGTTTGAGCCTGCAGACTAAGTTGATTTTGCATAGTGATCATCGTGCTCTTGCTCTCTATCCCATTACTGTGTCTAAGTTACCTTCTGAAACCTAAGATTTCCAACCCCGAGTGTGTATGTCAGACGAGTTGAGCGTTGCCGAGAAAGTTGTTGAAGAAGTTCTGATCGACCTCATCACTGAAAGAGTCATGTCGATGTCTAAAGGTGTACAAGCATCGTCGACGAGAGGACTGTCAGCCTCTCCGTCCACTGCTCACGGAGCCGGACCATCCCGGCCATAAGATGAAAAGTGAACCAAGAACAGGGATGATCTAGGGAATGCCAAATTGATCCCGAACACATTACCTGCCTATATACCACCTCTGAGTAGCGCAATAAATCGAGACAGTGTGCCTAGAGATTTTGAATACACCTTGGTTACGGCGTAACTCTCGAAGGGGATACACACAGTTTGAGCAGACCAAGATAAAATTACAGCGTTGAAGTTTAGCGACTTCAACCTTGGAAATCGCAAAGTCTATAACATGCTCGCCCCACATAAGTACCTGACCAGAACTAAGGGGAAGAATTCGAAGATAATCCCCCAGTCATGGACTATGAACCTCGCGAAGTCCACCCTGCTGAACGTCATGAAGATTCCCCACTTCGGAAGACACCAGGAGGTGAATGCATGTGTCAAGTTGTTGCTATCTTGTTACCATGGTGGCTATTTATGGCTAAACCACGGTATAATGGTTGATCTGACGTTGAACAATCGAATCATGAGCTTGAGTATGCAAGGACCTGATCCATAAGATTTTTACCCCGGAAAAGCCATGGATCACGCTCTAGCACGGAAGATCAAGGACACATATGGTGATGTCGAGAAGGGCATGTGAGGCTACAAGGTAGATTCTATCCAGATTTGCACAATACGCCTCACCTGTCAGTTGATTGCAGGTAAGTTAGTACGAAATAACCGACCCACCCAAGTCATCGATTTTGTAGTCAACCTCACAGGGAAGTGCACGGAAGGCCTTCAAATGAACTGGATGAAGTACCTGGTGAACCAGTTGGAACTCGACTACAGAGAAGCATAGGATCAAGGATATGAATTTCATTTCAGTTGGCTCTTGATCCTTATAACTTTTATTGCTTGGGAGATGCCGGAAGGTATGACCTTCCCGGACATCAAACCATTTGAACCATTGGCCGCGAAGTTCAGTACATTGTGGTACTCAAATGACATGAATAAACAGTGGTAGTCAAATGTTGTTTTTCATACCTACTACAATCAACTGAAGATAGCCATGCAGTCTGAGCCTCTCATGACTCCAAACACTCTGCATCGGTTCGGGCCTTTGATGAAGTTTAGTGCAAATCGGCATTTTATCTACATCACAGCGCGCACCGACGAACACAAGCAATAGCTTTAGTCCTAATACAAGCTGATGGAGGAGGACTTGGAGGAGATCACATGCGACTGGTCGACGGACCTCCTTATTCCACCAAAACCTGCGGAGATATCCGACATCCATAGCCTAGAAACTGCACATTATACACCCGTACCTAGCAGAACAAAGAAGACTGAAGAGGTCCAAGAATTAGACAATGCATCCATGAAAACTGCTTCCATATCACCAAAGCAAGGAGGTGATGGCAAAGAGTTAGATGACAAAGAAGTCAAACAGAAGAAAGGAGACGAGGTTGATCCCCTGAAGAAGAGGAAAGGTTCGCCTCTGAAACCTTCCTCCTGGAAGAAATCGAAGGCCACCATGACCAAGATGCAGACTGTTCTCACCTCTGATGACTTTGACTTCCTCATAGCGACCCTACAAGATGCTTCACTGGAAATAGCAGAGAAACAAGAAGAAAAGCAAGAGGAGATGTATGATCGAATTGAGACTGAAATCTGAGGGGTACAATAGGCCCTACAGTCCAGTTGCGCAGTCTCCACTGCATTGGGAGAACTAGAATTGGGAGATGATCCAGCTCAACTCCACCGCCTGGCCGATACAGTCGAAGCTCGCCTTTGACAAGCACAGGAAGAAACACAGCAAGCCACCCAGGCTTTGACACAAGTACAAGGAGTACTCATAGAGAAACGAAGTGTTGTAGAACAGGAAAAGCTTGCTATCCAAGCGAAGTTTGATGAAGAAAAAGCACAACTACAACAAGAAAAGGAACAGTTTCTCGCGAAGAAACTTGAAGTAAAAGAGGCGGTCAATAGAGCTCTTCGCTTTGTGACAGTCTTAGAAATCAAGACAGAAGAATAAGTTACACAGTAGGTGAACCAGCTCGCAGAAGCCATCTAGCAGCAACGCATAGCAGATTTGGAGCTACACAATGTACCTGAGACCCCACAAGATGTAAGAGACCAAAGAGAAGCAACCGCCCAGAGCACAGTTGAAAGGCTAAAGGATCTTACCCTGGAATGTAAGAAAATCACTGATCGCAGTGCCCAAACCTATGAACAACTCATGGAAAACCCGAAACTAAAGGCACTGGAGTCCCATCTCCAAGAGGCGAAGTATCAAGCCGAAAAGATACAAGCGCAGCTGAAGTCCTTGTCAGCTGTGGAAAGAATGAAGTGCTCCCAAGAGAAACGCACTACACAACAGCAAATCCATACTATCCAGAGCAAAGTTATGGAAGTAACTCAGAGGCTCCAACCCATACAAGACAAGGCCTATCAATTGTTTACAAAGGTAGAAAGCCAAGGAGTAGAGCTAGAGCAGGTTGTCACTACAGCTGAACAATGTCTAGACAGACCTATAAACGATGCAGTCATCAAAGATTTCGTTGAACAGGAGGTCGTAGAAAAGCAGCAAGTCAAAGAAGCTCGAGGCGTTCGAAGCAGAACTAGTCAGACCAGAGTGACTTGGGACTAGTCACAGGTGAGTGTTGGGGGCCTATTGGCCCTTGACCAAGTTTTGGGAGATCCTTGGTCAAGTTTGACCTATTTTGGGACTTCGACAGCCTGTCGAAGACGGAGCGCAAGATGAAGTAGAGATTGTGGGATGTCGGCCCCTTTTTGGGTCCTTTTTGGGATTTGGGAATATGTAATGGGTATGGGATGTCGACCCATGGGTTTACCCATGTTTAGGCCTATTTTGTAAAGTATAAATAGATGTCTAAGAAATGTAAGAAATGGAATATATGTGATGTAAGGCCGACAAGCTAAGTGCTAAGTGCAAGTATGATTTGTATATGCTATGTGCATATTGTGAGAAATTGTAGAGCTAAGTGCAAGTGGTTGTAACAGACTGTGAAAGGATTTGTGCTAGACCTAGCTCGGGGAAGGAGGATCTGGCGAGGTGCGCGCAGATCTCTTATCCTATGTGGAGTAGGTTTTGTGTGGCTTTGTGCATATAGATGACTGATTGAAGCTAATAGAGAAGAAGATTTGGTGGACGTAGCCCCAGGGTGGGGGTGAACCACGTAAATATTGTGTTATTATGCTTTGTGCGATGTTCTGATGTATTCATGTGTTATTTGTTAAGTGCTTGATATATATAGATAGATAGATCTTATTATTCTTTGTGCTTATGATGAATATGGATGCTAGATATGACATCAATGAATGTGCTTAGTGCTTGAATCTGCTAGATCTGATCCATTTATTTATGCTAAGTACTTAGATACACTAGATTTGGGTGAATGTTACGATGCTCTGTTTTAACTTCGAAGTAGATATTGGTTAAATAATAACGAACTGACGGTGCTAAGTGCTCTATTAAGTATTGTAATCACATATATGTGTCCCAGCTAAGGTTGCAAACACATAGGTCCTACAACCACCCCTGCCTCTACCTTGGGTGAGACTTCATCTACTTCACAGGTGTTGCCGAAAGGGTCGGTAGTTAGGGTTTTGTTGGTACGTTGTTGTAGCGTTGAACCCTGGGTCTGCCACTGTGCCAACAGATCCAGGGGAGACACGTATCAAGATATCGGGTACTTCGAGTAGAAGTACTTCAGGAGGAAGCGAGTGAGAGAGTTTGAAACTGTCGAAGACTGAAGAGTCAAAGTGAACCATAGTCATCGATCTGCGGGAGGACACGCGTCGACAGATCGTGAACTCTGGGTGAAATCATTCTGAGGGAAAGTGGGTGTGGAAATTTGAGACTTCCGAAGGCAGAAGTCTCGAAGTGGACTAGAGCTATTGATTGAGGTGGATGCATGGCGCAATATCTAGAACTTTGGGTACGTAATACTCCGGGGGAAAACAGAGGGTGAAGGTGTCGAACTCCCGAAGCGGGGAGTCCCGAAGTGAATCTCAGTCATTGATCGAGAAGGGGACCGATATTCATTGATCAAGAGACATCGTTGAGGTCAAAAGATCGACGATATTGCTTAATTGCGGGGACTGAAAGTGCTCAAACTTTAAAAATCCTAGAGGGGGCCACAATCGAAACCACGGTATTGGTAAGGGGGTACGTGGCAGCTGGAGGTGAATTGTGGGGAGAAAAGCGGTGTGATCTCAAACCACTCTTGGTTATCCTGCAATCGCATGTTTATGTGAGGACATAGCCTGAGGTGACATGTAGGAAGGAGCCTAGCAGAAGGAGCTAGCACCTGTGAATTGAAAAGTGCCAAGAGCACTAGAGGAAGGGCCCGCGGGTTTGACAGAACCTGCACTTTGAAAGAAATGGGACCTGTGTAGATTTATTGGGGTCTAATAAAGGCCCGAAGAGTCGATCTGACTCAGTAGATTGAACGATCCTTGACCAGGAGGTCGCATAGCCCCAAGGAGGGAAGGGGGGTCTGCATCAAAAAGTTGCAGCAGGTTGGAATTGCAGCAACGTTGTTGTCCCCTGCATATCCTACAAAATTTATTAGAGAAAAAGACAAAGTTTTATTAAAATTTGATGAGAAGGAGCCTGACATAATCATCACGAAACCATGAAGTGCCCCTCTCTCTTTTTTATGCGCCAACTAGGCTGGTTTTCACATTATTATTATTATTATTATTATTATTATTATTATTATTATTATTATTATTATTATTATTATTATTATTATTATTATTATCATCATTATCATTATTTTAGAGAAGAAAAGGAAATTATCCAGCATGGATTTGTTCTTTCTGAATGATTTCCAGATCGTTGTTGGGCCATCCATTTGCAATATTCCTGAAAAAATTTTCCTTTGATAAGGGTCAATGATATAGGTGAAGTATATATCCATTAGCCATTAGAGGGTGTTTGTCTTCATCTATTGTACATATTTTGATGGCCCCATTATCATACATTGTATCAATCTCATATGGGTCGAGCCATGTGGTGCAAAATTTCCCCCTAAAATCCTTTAACCTGGAATCAAATAGTAATGCCCAATATCCATCTTTGAACTTTTTTTTCTTAATAAACTTATCATTCCATCTAGCCCTTTGATGATGTATCATTGTGGCTCAGTGTAGGGAATCCTTCCATAGTTCATCCAACTCATTAATTTGAGGCAGTCTTTGTTTCTGACCTTCCGTTAGGTCCAACCCAATTTGTATTGTTGTCCTAAGTGTCTGAATTTATGTGTCAATGGGAAGCAGTACTCTTTTCCCATATACTAACTCATAAGGTGTCCATCATGTAGTAGTCCTCCAGGTTTCTTTGTAGGCCCATAAATCTTTGGGGAGTCTATCATCACAATCCTTGAGGTGTAGTTTGACGGTTTTATTGATGGTGGCCTCAAGGATCTTATTATTCTCCTCTACTTGCCCATTTTCATGTGGGTGATATGGTGTTATTAATCTGTGCTTGATCTTATAGTTGTCCATCATATATCTGACAAGCCTTGATGTGAATTGAGTTCCTCCATCAGTCATTATTTCTCGTGGTATCCCAAACCTTAGAAATATCTCTTCATGGAGAAAATTCACTACTACTTGTTCGCTTATTGTTGGAAGTGTCTTTGCCTCCATCCATTTGTAACACAATCTATACAGACAATGATATAGCAGTGTCAATGGTAAGGGGGATTTATTGGTCCCACAAAATTAATGGCCCATTTTTCAAAAGGTTATAACACCATCTGTGATTGTTACGGCATTTCATCTATTTGTATGGGTCTACCCATGCGTTGACGTCTGTCACACCTCTTCACATGTTCTTTGGCATCTCTGAAGATAGTGGGCCAATAATACCCCTAATGGAGTTCCTTGTACCCAATTCTTTTATCAACAAAATGGCCCCCACATGGCCCATCATGACAGGATTTTAGTATCTCATGGACTTCATCTTCTCGTACACATATTTTGATAATGAAATCATGCCCAGTGTAAAAGAGGAATCCATCAATCCATGAAAATATTTAACTTTTCCTAACTATGCTTTGTCTCTCTTTGGGAGTCATATGATGCAAGAGATTTCCTACAGCCAAAAAGTTAGCAATATATCTAAACCATGGCGAGTTTGTAGATATTACAAAGACATGTTCATCTAGAAGGAAATCTTCTACTGGAGGTTCATTTTCATTAGATGTTATTCTAGAAAGAAAGCAAACAACTATATTATCTTTTCCTGGTTTATCTAAGATGATAATATCAAATTCTTGTAATAAAATAAACCATCTAGTGACCCTGCCATTGGTGATTGGTTTGTTCATTAAATACTTAATAGCAGCATGATCAGTATGTAAGATTTTTGGATGTCATGTAATGTAGTGCTCGAACTTGTTTATTTCATGAATAACATCAAGAAACTCTTTTTCAATTACTGTATAGTTCAATTCTATAGGTGAGAGATTCTTACTGACATAGTGAATTGCATATGGGTCCTTTCTTTCTAGTTTCCCCAAAACAGCTCCAATGGCAGTGTCTGATGTGTCTGTGGAAATATGAAATGGAAGGGACCAATTGGGCCATCTTAAAATAAGAGCCTCATACACTTTGATTTTCAGTTCATCAAGCACATGTTGGCATGTCTCTATTCATACAAACTCGGTATATTTGTTAAGAAAATAATGGACAAGCAATTTGTTAAAAAATCCAATGAATTGACATTAATAACCAGCATATCCCAAGAAACTTCATACCTGATTTTGTGAAGTTGGAGTTGGAAAATTTAATATTACCTATACTTTTGTTGGATCTACTTGGATACATTTGGCTAAGATGTGGTGTCCCAATACAATGCCATCAATTAACATCATGAAACCTTTCTCATTGTTGAGGGCAATGTTTGATTTTTTACACCTTATTAACGTTTTCTCTAGGTTTGTCAATGCTTCATCGAATTCATCCCCATATATCATAAAATCATCCATATATATTTCCAAGCAATCATGAATTATATCAAAGAATATACCAATAACATTTTGTTGAAAGGTGGTGGGGGAATTACATAACCTAAATGGTAGAGAAAGATAGGCAAATGTACCCCAAGGACAGGTGAACATTGTTTTGTCTTGATCTTTGGGTGCAATTTGGATCTGGTTATACCCACTGAAACTGTCGAGGAAAGAAAATTATTTATTTTCGACCAAAATATCCAAGACCTAGTCGATGAATGGGAGTGGGAAATGGTATATGTGTGTTTCTTTGTTGAGTTATCTATAGTCAACACAAATTCTCCATTTTCCATTTTTCTTTGGTACTATGACTAGAGGGGAGACCCATTGGCTATCGGAAATTTGGTAGATGAAGTTGGTTGTAAGCAATTTCCATAGTTCCTCTTTGACTATGTCTTTCAGTGCCAAATTCATCCAGCGTTGGGGTTGGCAAATGGGTCGAGATCCTTCCTTAATATATATGTGATGTGTCCATAGGTTAGGATGGATTCCCTTCATGTAGGAGTAGTTCCAGGAAAAGGCATCATTGTGCTTTTGCAGCACTTTAACCAATCCCTCTTTTTGTTGTTCAATTAGTCCCTGGTTTATTTTAAAGGTTTTCCATGGGATGATTTCTATGGTTTCTGTAAGGGATCCTTGGTCTTTCTTTGATTTGGATTCGTGTTATATGGGTTAGATGCTTGTTGAGGCTAGAGAAGCTTGTGTTTCTAGTTGCATCATACACTCAAGAGTATGTGTGTTTTATGAGGAATAGGAAGCTGTAAAATCATTAATATCATCATCCTTTGTTTTCTCTTATGGCTAAGTATTGATCTATGGAGAGGACTTAGTGGGCTTCTCCTTATTCCTCACTATCTTCTTTGTCAACCCAAAGTGGTGTCTCTAGGTAAATTCTCGGTTTGGAGAGGGGATAAAGAGTTAATTGTTTCATCGATGTCCCATGGGATATGGTCATATTTCCTTACCTACATTTGATGTAAGAATATATGGTGGCTAGCCAAGGCCTTCCCAAGATTACAAGATACCCTCCCAGAGATGTTTTTGGCTATAGGACCATGAAGTCAATGGGATATTCCCACAAGTATACTAAGATCACTACATATTCCAAGATTCCCTCTGGTTTAATGGTTGATCTGTCAACTAGATGGATTAATGTTGGGGTTTCCCTAAGGCTTCCATGGTCTCATGTGTCATAACATTGATGGCATCCCCAAGGTCGATTAATGTGTTACTAATGAGAGTATTGTTGCTCTGCACATTAACTACTCGGATTTGAGTATTTAGCTGCTAGAACTCCCCCCATCATTAAGTCAAACAGTTTTCCCATGACATGGACAGTTTTGGGATCCTTCTCTTTTCTATCAGGTTTCCTCAAGCAAAGTTCCCGTACCACTTTTGAATAGATGGGCACATCCTTGATGGCTTGAAATAGCGGTATTTTGACACACAGATTTTTTAGTTCTCCCAAGAAGTCAAACTCAGGTTGAGTAAAAGGTTTCTCTAGGTGTAACCTTTCTGGATAGGGTGGGTTTCAAATTTCAGGGTGGGAATTCTTAGCTTTCGAAGGTTCCTAAGATTGATTTGGTTCTAATTCTTCATTTCAGACATCCTCATTCAAATATTTAACAATAATGCGAGGTTGGTCCTTGGCTAGAGTCTTCTCGGATCGAATATGGATATCATTGCAGTCCAAGGAAGAGATAGAATAAGTAGGATAAGCAATAAGTTCAGTCGCTTCTGTTGGTTGGCTTGTCCTTCCATTATTAGGGTTAGGAATGGGTTGTGCAGGCGGTTGTGGTAAAGGAGGGTTGGGTTTGGATGCTTGCATCTGGGGAGGAGGAAGAAGTTTCATGGGTGGCTATTTCATAGGCTATTGAGGTCATGTTACAGTAGGATTTCTCCACCCTTATTTCCATAACAGGCTTGGAGGAGGAGGACCCACCCATTTTTGTGTTGGCATACCCCATGGTTGAGAAGCATATTGCATGGAAGGTGTTGAAACATATATTAAATTTTTCATTTTCAAAACTTAAACCTTCCTTTTTTGGGTTTCGGCTTTTTATAAAGCATAACCCTCACTATAATTTCCAAAAGGCCGGTACCAAAATCCCAAAAAACTTTATTCTTTAAATAATTAAAGGCAAAAAACCAAAAATGTTATAAAAGTCCCAATGTGCTTCCCGTAAAATTATTTCTTAAATCACCAAAATCTTAAAACCTAAAGGAGTTAAGATTAACTTTAAAAAGTTTTCAGAATTCGGGGTTTGCTGAGAACATATGTTTCAATACATATTGAATCACGAAATCTCGATCCCCGGTTTCTCGAGAGAATGAGAGTTAGTTCAAATTATGATTAATTAATTCACTAGCATGAAAGTTTAAGGCTTAAGTTAATCATATCGCAATTTCGGGATTCGAGGTTCAACGATAACATATCTCTTGGCAACACGATCCCCAAAATCCCAAAACGTGAAATCCCGACCCATAATTTGTGTTAAATTGAATTAATCATGTTTTGTCCTTAATCCTGATTAATTAGGTAACTAAAATGGAATTAAGTCCTAATTTAAACATGTCCTGATTTCACAATTTCAGAAATCGGGATTCAGTGATAACATACCTCTTGTCAACTCGATCCCCAAAATCCTGAAACACAAAATCTTGACTCTTAATCTGTGATTAGTCTAAATTAACTCTGTTTTGAAATTATGATTAATAACAATCAATCTTTTTAGGTTTTGTTCACATTTCGATTTTCGATTGAATGAAATGTTCCGATTTTTTAATTCAAAAGCGCCAAATGTGGCCACTTAAATAAAAAATAACTAGTGATATGTGACATTAATGTGTATCTTAGTAAATATCTACTACATTAAATGTCTTGAATTCTTGTCAATTGTGTCAATCCCTTCATTGTTAAATGAATTAAAAGAGAGTTTGAAGGTCTGTGTTTCGCAACATTTTTTGTTTCATACTATCAAGCGCAAGATGCATTCAGCTGAGCTCATACACTCCTTTTCTGTGACAGGTTTTCCATCTAACTTAAAGTCATGGAACCGAAAAAGGCACCGAAGAAGAGTGAAGATACACAAGAAAGAGATATCATATCCAACACTACACCACATGCTATCGACTCAAATAAATCTTGGACACAAATCTCCGAATTCCTGGAATACAAATTCAAGAATTCTCATACTGATTCCGAGAATCACTTTCGAGACATAGAAGAATCAGAGCTTCATAAGATCGCAACGCACCCTCGGCTTATGGCGTACAATGACATGATCAATTGGGCCCTGGAAAAGGTTGATATTCTGATGAGGAGCATCTTAAATGATCAAGGGGTCGTTGTCGGCTCATTCAGGACAGAACATATACAAGTAATGTATAAGATCTCACACAATCCTAAGTACACGTTTAATGTCGAGTTTTTAGTTGAATTTCAAAGGAAAGATTGTATTGAGGAAGACCGAACTTATCCTGATTTAATTAGAGAATGGTGGAGATGTCCATCAAAGTTTAGGGCCGATACCCATGGGGTTTATGCCATGGCATCTTTGAATAAATATATGGTCTATGTAGCCATTATGTTGTGTAGACTTTTTGGGAAAAAGGATCCCTGCCATTTCCTGCAGAATGGGTGCCCTTTTTAGAAGAAGCTTCAGAAGGATTCACTTTCAACTGGAGTAAAATTCTGTCTGATAACCTAGCTCAAGAAGTTTCAAACTACAGAGTTGCAAAATCTAACGGTCAACCAGTGGCCTTTTATATGTCAACGTACATCATGGATGCGATTTGCTTTGTGACTATGTTTCCCCTGATGAATTGGAGTTGGAACATAACTTGCTCCGAGCCCATTCATGAATATCATTCTGCACTCTAGGAAGAAAATTCTAAGAATGCATTTTACGAAATTTGTCATTTTGTAATTATTCCAATGCATAAAATGTTTTATGGTTGTGAACCCCCTCGCATTTCTAAGTCAGTCTCGGGAAATCTCAAAGCGATAGCCGACTAGTTTGTTGATGAAAACTTCTCTTATGTTAGGGTTTATGGATGCTCAATCCCCCCTCACACACTTCCGAAATTCCTCCCGGATAGACTAGTATTGAGGGAGGTAGCACATCAAATAGTGAACAGTGGTATTGGAATAGAGCTTAAAGCAGCTCAAAAGAAATCATGGCCAATCTTCCCTGTGTATGTCAGGAAATTTTCATTACTAAACCTCGGCCATTCTAAAGTAGAAGTTGAAGCATTAGAAGAAATAAAACTAGTAGATATTGAGCACAAAAAACATGACCCTTATCAATTAGTAAGGAGACATTTGATGCACTGTAATTTGAAAGCTTATGAGAACGAAACATTTGTTTATGATGATATATTCAAGGAGGTTAAAACCTATGAAGAAGTATTGAACAGGGTACGGGCCATGTCACCTGACTCATAGGTTGGTTTCATGTCATTCCAAAGTCATAGATGAAGTGGTTTACCAAAGAGTTTGCAGGGTGAACCCACGACCCCACCTCCAAAGAAGGAAGGGCCTCCTCCAATTTTTGAAACAAATGTACAGGATAAAGCAAATACAAAAGGAAAAATGAAGGAGGGTGAAACACCTTCTCAAGAAACAGAAGTCCCCCAGACAGAAAAATCAGAGGCAGGGAAAGGAAAGGAGTTGGAAACACCTTCAGAAATCCTTGAGAGTATTCTGAAAAAGGTAGGAGGAACAGCATCGATAGAACTTGGAAGTCCCATTACTTCCTTGACTCCATTGTAGTCTACTTATGGAAACCCCCAAGAGGGAGCTCTATACGTAAGTGATCTTGAGCTTATTTCTAGAGATGAGATTCCTCTTTCCAATTATTTTTTCAGTAAGAAGAGAAAGGCTATCCTAAAATAGGAAATGCATCCTAGAGGAGATATGATGATTAAAAAGCACAAAATCATTATAGATGGACAAAAACTTAAAGAAGGAGAATTCACTACAGAGATAGCAGGCACAATGGGAGCCTTAGCATCGGTGAATTTATACTCTGTGGGTAGTTTGACAACTATGTTGGAACAGAAAGACCAAATGATAGCTCAGCTAAAGGGTCAATTGAAAGAGACCGAAAGAAATATTAGTTGGGGAATAAAGAAGGGTCTAGAACAAGCTAGATTAAATGATATTCAAGAGATTCAGAAAATGAAAGCAAGCTTAGAGGAAGCAAATCAAAAAATACAGGTCACTCAAGCATGGGTCATAAAGCAAGAGGAAATAAATAAACAATTACAAGGTAAGATTAATTCCATTTCAAATCAAGTGGTCGAGCTCGAAATCTTCCAGGCCCAGGTATCGGAAATACATATGAAGATAGAAAAAGAACAACAGGGAGTGTTTTTTAATCTGGAATTTGTCCAGAATTACTTTCAGGAAACTAATAAATCCTTAGAAGATATTCTCCAGAAAGAAAGAGAAGTAAAAGCAGCCAGAACGACTTTCCAAAAAGCAGTGGCCCTTTCAACAAAGGAGGAGGTCGGAAATATTCAAAAACTATCTGTTTCAGAGCAGGTTAAAGGAGATGTAATACTCAAGGTGTGGGAGGCAAACCTTGCAGAAAACAAAAGAATAACCAGAGAGGTCAATGATGATTGTCAAGGAATTTTTGATCTTTTAGAAAAATCTTCTTTGAACATTGGAAAAAACAATTGTTTGGGGTTATTGGGAGAAATTAACATTGTCAAGCACCAGCTAAGATTCAAGGAAGATCTGGAGGAAATGCAAGTGGAGATCCCAAAAATAAAGGTAATCAATATCACCAAAATCGACAAATGGATAGTGATGTCGAACTTAAAGTTGCAAACTATTAAGTTCACAAGGAAGATAATTGAAGATCGTTTTCCCTAACTACAGAAAAATTTCTTCATATTTGAGGCAAAAGATATACCAGAAGCTCCCAGAGTTTTAGTACAGTTTCTGGGAAAATGTATTCGTTATCTTGAAGTAGGAGGAGGAGGTTCATCAACACAAACATGAGATACTCTTTTGAAGATTTTCATCATTAGAATAATAAAGCAGTTAGAATAGAAATGTAAATAGTTTGACATTGTTCATTCATGTAACCGTAGTCTTAGGAAGTTAGTTAATCACCAACGGGAAAAATGTTGGGTGATCATGTATAAATATATTTTCACAAGACTGCGAAAGGGCTTTTTGGTTTTGAGGAGAGCCGATTGTATTAAAAGTTTTTAATCCATTGTGATATAAATAATACAAACGAGATTCTGAATTCTGTCAACTTGAAGCTATGTGTTCTTTAACCCTGTTTACAATATATTTCTATGTTTATTTTTCAATGTCTTTCTAATGAATGATCAACTATAAGTTTATTTCATACATCTTTTGTAGTTTGAATTGATTTGGTTATCAAATTGTTTACAGCTTTTCCTCTGAAATTGTTATCAGTAATTTTAAGACCTGTAGGTCATTTGAACGATAATATTTAACACTTCATTAGAAATCTCATTTTCCTCATTACTTCCTGTTACAATATGATATTCTTTCGTGATTAAAGCCTCATATTTTTTCAGCAGTATTTCCTTGTTATTTTACTATTCTCAAAATTGTTTCAAGTCCAGGAAACGGACTCAACTGTTATTATGTTATTATTTTGAATTTCAAAACTATTTTTCCTATTCTCATCCCTTAAAAACTGAAGCAACAATTTATCAAATTCTTTCATAATTAAATAAAATTTTACTCTCCATGACTGTCCCAAATAACAGACAGCCCAACATAGAACCTGGCCTCCAAGATCAAACTAGCATTGCTTTAAACCTTTTTAATACTATTCTGCAAACAACAACTAACCGAGTTGAATTAGAATGTTCATGGGATGCTATTGACAGAGATATCAGCATCCAAGAACAATGGGAAGCTAGACAGAGGCAGTTGAGAAACTGACTCTGATTTACCCTTCTTTTTTATTCTTACCCTTTAATTACCTTTACCTTTACGGATGCCTTGACGGTATACTTTACAGCCTTAAAGTATAAACTCAAGAACAACAGAAGGGTTAGTCCAATATGAATTAAAATATTGAGATTGATCGTGAGTCATACCTTGAGGTCTATGCTACTAGGGTCGCTTATGAGAGA
>JZKD02S0883753.1:140751-176655 GCA_000966675.3 Picea glauca | reverse complement strand
TCTCTGCTGGCTCATCCTATGATTTCCTACAAGCCCATCTAAAATAATAAGCCACAAATTGTGTGACAACACCCCTTCAATGGTATCTTGTTGTCTTCTCAACTTATTCCTAATCTTTTTTTCCCCTTCTCCTCATGTAATTCCCCGATAGGGGTGGGGTGTAATAGGTTAGGAGGATTGAACTTCATCCCAATCCATTTGAGCTTTATTTTCCTCAAAGTTTCTTTACATAATTGTGCCTTAAACAAAGTAGCCTATAGCTTTTGAGGAGAATGAGGATCCTTCCTTTAGAGATCAAGAGGAATTTCATCCCATCTACTTTGGAAAGCTTAGAGTTCATTTTCTCTTGAATCCCTAACCTTGGATTCATAGTGGGAAATTGCCCCTCTTGTTTCTCTTCCAAAATAGGCATAAAATCTATGTCTAATGTCAGGGTTACATGGTTGGTGATTATCTCTTTTGACCTTATTTCTTTAGCTTTGATACATATATGACTACTCATTTCTTCCTCCCCATATTTTTGGAATTCAACAGATCTTAGTTCCTTCTGGTGAATCCAAGAGCACGGTGCTCTAAGGTGGACCTGTCCTACATAGGGTTTTGGTGACCATCTATGGGGATGGGGTAACATAAACTTGTATAGATATAATTCTCTCAATTGGCTTATGTCATCCTCATTTCCTTATTGACAAGTATTTATGAATTCATTGGGGGTATACATTCGGTAAGGAAACTAGCTAATTAATATATTCAATTGAAATTTATGGCATTTTCCTTAAGAAAAAGAGTGTATACCTTAGTTGGAGGCCTACTCAACATATCCCTTGATAATTATACCATATTGGAGATGGATGCTTCCAATATCTCAATATTTTCACTCTTTTTGGCCAATTCCTCTTTGTATTTGACCAACTTAATCTTTAAATTCTTATTTTATGCTTCTAGTTGTTTCATGTTGTCCATATTTTGCATCTTCATGATCTGAAAAGTTTCCTCTAAGTTATCCAATTACTGCTTGATGGGTGCCTAAATTGGCATACTTTCAACACCCATCTAGTACCTTTTTGCATCGATCATTTCCTTTTTGATATTTTCCTTATCCAGTTTTGTCTCACTTTTTATCAAGGTATGAATCTTTCCCCATATGCCATTTTTATGGTATTCTTACATATTTCTCAAGGAACTTGTTACTTTCATGCACTAAAACTTCCATAGAGGAGTAAGTAAAAGGGATGCCTTACAGTAGATGCAACTCCTTACAATAGCTGCAACTTCTTACAATGGCTTCAATTCATCTTCGTTGCTGTGACTCTAAGAACAATACAACTACCACAACTCTAATTGCACTCTCCATTGCTCCAACTATGGGTACAATACCATTGTTGTGAATCCAAGTACAGGGTCGGCCAACACAATAGTCAAAATTACAACCGACATTCAGGGAACATTCCTCACATAGGAAGGAGACATGAGGCAAGTAGACAACCAAAAGAGAAATTAGTTTCCTTAGCAACTGTCGCTCAACTGATCCAAGTCAACACATTCCTGATATTTACTAAAATTTTGCAATATCAATGTAAACAAACGAACAACCTGATTCTCATAGCTTTCCATCCATCCCTTCATGTTATTTTAGACATTGTTTGTACTGATAAGAACCCCAACTTCCCTAGAGTTTGGGGATAATTATTCTGGCGATAACATTAGACTATTATTGTAAATTTCAAACTTTTGCAATATAATTCCTTTTCTTCTCCTGTTCGTGTGATGGTGTGCTGAGTACTCATGCTATTTTTATTTTGTAGCCCAATGCTTTGTCTAAGGGGGTAGGTCCCCCTCTTTAGTAAGGTACTTCTTGTAACATTAGGAGTAGGATTTAAGATTTCAATTTTGTTCATTTAATTTTGTAGTTGTTTCATTTCTTAATTTGCTGCAATTCCAGATTTCTTAGA
This sequence comes from Picea glauca, assembly GCA_000966675.3. NCBI lineage: Eukaryota > Viridiplantae > Streptophyta > Pinopsida > Pinales > Pinaceae > Picea > Picea glauca. The sequence goes on along the minus strand of JZKD02S0883753.1, from coordinate 174,703 downwards.
ATAATTAATTGCAATTTAGGTGTGGTTAATGTTTAGTTTTCTTATGTCATGAGTTCTGAAATCTTAAGCTGCAACTCGATGTTGATTCAATTTCTCTAAGTTGTAATCATAGATGTTGCTGCAACTCCTATTGTTTCCATTCACATTGTTGTAGCTTCATTGCTACAACTCCCATTGCTGCAACTTGCATCTATGTAGATTTCGTGCTGCAACTCCGCTTACAACTTTATTACATTCCATTTTCTCTTAGATTTGTGACAGTTTCATTCCTCAATAGCTTGGGATTGATATTATTAGTTTTGTAAATTAACATTGGAAGTACGAACATGTAATTGTTATAGCAAGACAAGATCATCATTTTACTTGAGAAAGTCACAATTAGATGTTAACATAACTTTACTTTCCTTAAGTGTGATTTCCGTTACACGAGTGCGATTTACTTTCTAATAACATGATTTACTTTCCACAAATGTGATTTACTTTCTGCAAAGTGTGATTTACTTTCCATGTGACATATTTACTTTCTATGAAGTGTGATTTACTTTTCGCAAGTGTGATTTTCTTTTCCTGCAAACATGATCTTTATTTTCCTGCAATTTGAGAAGTAGGATATCTTCGTGACTTAATTAAGTATCTTGAAATCTCGACTTGTGACATTCAAAGTATGAAAACTCCTTAGTGATTACAACACTACACTTGCATATATGGTGCATGACAATTCGTAAGTAAGATAGGACCTCTGAATGATAATTAAATGCACAACTCTTCAGTTGCTCACTAAGTTAATTAGGAAGTAATTGAAAAGTCCATCGTTTTTGGCACTGTTTCCATGGAACTGTTAGAAAGAGTAGTTGTGTGGATTTTCATTTTAGTGCTATGATTTCTTTTTCACAATTCATAGAATGCTTTTCTAACCTTTTCTATGCACATAGTTAGATATCATCAAGGTAGATTTATTAGTTCATCCAAAAAACCTAAAAAATCTAACAGTGCAGGTCAATGTCAAGAGGGAAAGGAGCATAATAAGCCAAAATACCTATCACCTACATCAATTTTTCTTTTCAAAAAGAAGCTTTAGACCTCCCCTCAGGAATATGAGATAATATAAGGATCTATGCACACAAAAGGTTCCACCTTCCGAAGGGCTGATTAGGGAACACTATCACTCTGGGGAATTCATCTTTCCTGAAGTACCCATAGAGAGAAAGGACATCTTGCAAAGAGAAATGGCACATGAGATTGTCAAGGAAGAAATCTCTTCTTTCAAATTCCCAATCAGAGGATCAAATGAAGAGATTAAAATGAAGAACATCCCTCATTCAACCTTGCCAAATTTTCATGGATTATCTAAAGAAGATCCTGACACCTTCCTCTTCGAGTTCGACATACTTTGTAGAAGCTATGACTATGTGTTAGATGCTAATAAATCAAAACTTTTCCCTGCCACACTCAAGGATGTTGCACTACGTTGGTTCATGGGTCTTGCTAGGGATAACATCCGCACATGGGACTAGATGATGAAGAACTTTCTATAAAAATACTAAGACTACTGTAAATATAAGGAAATAAGGGAGGAAGTCTTCAGGATGGTGCAACATGAAGATGAGAGCCTTGAAGATTACGTTGAAATGTTCAACTATAACCTATAGAGGGAAAGGAAATGAGATTTATCTTCTGAGACATGACGTGTCTTGTTTATGAGATAACTCTGAGAAATATGCATATAAATTTTCAACCTATGGGTGGAGGATATGTATCTCAATTGGAATATGATATTATCTTAGAAAGTTTTCTTAATTATTCCAGAGGCACGTAAAAAACAAGCAGAGGACCAAGGGATATACTGGAAAGAACTAGAAAATTTTTAGGACTTGGAGTTACGAGGGAAAAAATAAGGAATATGTTAGAATACTTCAAGATTGATATACTTAGTTCCCTAAGCTCCCAACTAGATACATTGCAAATGAGTAAGAATAAAGAAGAGATAGAGCGAGCTTTGGCCATATTTTGCCCAAAGTGCAGGATGAAGCAACCATGGAAAGAATGTCTATTGATCAGATCGAGGTGTGTGGAATATGTACCGAGGACCATGCTACTCACAACCGTCCATCCTTACCTAGACTAAAGGTTATATATCAGAAATCTAAGGAACTAGAGCAATTATTATTTGTCTCTCATAAGCGACCCTAGTAGCATAGACCTCAAGGTATGACTCACGATCAATCTCAATATTTTAATTCATATTGGACTAACCCTTCTGTTGTTCTTGAGTTTATACTTTAAGGGTGTAAAGTATACCGTCAAGGCATCCATAAAGGTAAAGGTAATTAAAGGGTAAGAATAAAAAAGAAGGGTAAATCAGAGTCAGTTTCTCAACTGCCTCTGTCTAGCATCTCGTTGTTCTTGGATGCTGATATCTCTCTCAATAGCAGCCCATGAACGTTCTAATTCAGCTCGGTTAGTTGTTGTTTGTAGAATAGTATTAAAAAGGTTTAAAGCAATGCTAGTTTGATCTTGGAGGCCAGGTTCTATGTTGGGCTGTCTGTTATTTGGGATAGTCATGGAGAGTAAAATTTTATTTAATTATGAAAGAATTTGATAAATTGTTGCTTCAGTTTTTAAGGGATGAGAATAGAAAAAATAGTTTTGAAATTCAAAATAATAACATAATAATAGTTGAGGCCGTTTCCTGGACTTGAAACAATTTTGAGAATAGTAAAATAACAAGGAAATACTGCTGAAAAAATATGAGGCTTTAATCACGAAAGAATCTCATATTGTAATAGGAAGTAATGAGGAAAACGAGATTTCTAATGAAGTGTTAAATATTATCGTTCAAATGATCTACAGGTCTTAAAATTATTGATAGCAATTTCAGAGGAAAAGCTGTAAACAATTTGATAACCAAATCAATTCAAACTACAAAAGATGTATGAAATAAACTTATAGTTGATCATTCATTAGAAAGACATTGGAAAAGAAACATAGAAATATATTGTAAACATGGTTAAAGAACACATAGCTTCAAGTTGACAAAATTCAGAATCTCGTCTGTATTATTTATATCACAATGGATTAAAAACTTTTAATACAATCGTCTCTCCTCAAAACCAAAAAGCCCTTTCTCAGTCTTGTGAAAATATATTTATACATGATCACCCAACATTTTTCCCATTGGTGATTAACTAACTTCCTAAGACTACGGTTACATGAATGAACAATGTCAAACCGTTTACATTTCTATTCTAACTGCTTTATTATTCTAATGATGAAAATCTTCAAAAGAGTATCTCATGTCTGCGTTGATGAACCTCCTCCTTCTGCTTCAAGACAACGAATACATTTTCCCAGAAACTGTACTAAAACTCTGGGAGCTTCTGGTATATCTTTTGCCTCAAATATGAAGAAATTTTTCTGTAGTTCGGGCAAACGATCTTCAATTATCTTCCTTGTGAACTTAATAGTTTGCAACTTTAAGTTCGGCATCACTATCCATTTATCGATTTCGGTGATATTGATTACCTTTATTTTTGGGATCTCCACCTGCATTTCCTCCAGATCTTCCTTGAATCTTAGCTGGTGCTTGACAATGTTAATTTCTCCTAATAACCCCAAACAATTGTTTTTTCCAATGTTCAAAGAAGCTTTTTCTAAAAGATCAAAAATTCCTTGACAATCATCATTGACCTCTCTGGTTATTCTTTTGTTTTCTACAAGGTCTGCCTCCCACACCTTGAGTATTACATCTCCTTTAACCTGCTCTGAAACAAATAGTTTTTGAATCTTTTTGATCTCCTCCTTTGTTGAAAGGGCCACTGCTTTTTGGAAAGTCGTTCTGGCTGCTTTTACTTCTATTTCTTTCTGGAGAATATCTTCCAAGGATTTATTAGTTTCCTGAAAGTAATTCTGGACAAATTCCAGATTAAAAAACACTCCCTGTTGTTATTTTTCTATCTTCATATGTATTTCCGATACTTGGGCCTGGAAGATTTCGAGCTCGACCACTTGATTTGAAATGGAATTAATCTTACCTTGTAATTGTTTATTTATTTCCTCTTGCTTTATGACCTGTGCTTGAGTGACCTGTATTTTTTGATTTGCTTCCTCTAAGATTGCTTTCATTTTCTGAATCTCTTGAATATCATTTAATCTAGCTTGTTCTATACCCTTCTTTATTCCCCAACTAATATTTCTTTCGGTCTCTTTCAATTGACCCTGTAACAGAGCTATCATTTGGTCTTTTTGTTCCAACATAGTTGTCAAACTACCCACAGAGTATAAATTCACCAATGCTAAGGCTCCCATTGTGCCTGCTATCTCTGTAGCGAATTCTCCTTCTTTAAGTTTTTGTCCATCTATAATGATTTTGTGCTTTTTAATCATCATATCTCCTCTAGGATGCATTTCCTGTTTTAGGATAGCCTTTCTCTTCTTACTGAAAAAATAATTGGAAAGAGGAATCTTATCTCTAGAAATAAGCTCAAGATCACTTACGTATAGAGCTCCCTCTTGGGGGTTTCCATAAGTAGACTGCAATGGAGTCAAGGAAGTAATGGGACTTCCAAGTTCTGTCGATGTTGTTCCTCCTACCTTTTTCAGAATACTCTTAGGGATTTATGAAGGTGTTTCCAACTCCTTTCCTTTCCCTGCCTCTGATTTTTCTGTCTGGGGGACTTCTGTTTCTTGCGAAGGTGTTTCACCCTGCTTCATTTTTCCTTTTGTATTTGCTTTATCCTGTACATTTGTTTCAAAAATTGGGGGAGGCCCTTCCTTCTCTGGAGGTGGGGTCGTGGGTTTACCCTGCAAAATCTTTGGTAAACCACTTCACCTATGACTTTGGAATGACATGAAACCAACCTATGAGTCAGGCGACATGGCCCATACCCTGTTCAATACTTCTTCATAGGTTTTAACCTCCTTGAATATATCATCATAAACAAATGTTTCGTGCTCATAAGCTTTCAAATTACAACACATCAAATGTCTGCTTACTAATTGATAAGGGTCATGTTTTCTGTGCTCAATATCTACTAGTTTTATTTCTTCTAATGCTTCAACTTCTACTTTAGAATGGCCGAGGTTTAGTAATGAAAATTTCCCGACATACACAGGGAAGATTGGCCAGGATTTCTTTTGAGCTGCTTTCAACTCTATTCCAATACCACCGTTCACTATTTGATGTGCTACCTCCCTCAATACCAGTCTGTCTGGGAGGAATTTCGGAAGTGCGTGAGGGGGGATTGAGCATCCATAAACCCTAACATAAGAGAAGTTTTCATCAACAAACTAGTCAGCTATCGCTTTGAGATTTCCTGAGACTGACTTAGAAATGAGAGGGGGTTCACAGCCATAAAACATTTTATGCATTGGAATAATTACGAAATGACAAATTTCGTAAAATGCATTCTTAGCATTTTCTTCCCAGAGTGCAGAATGATATTCATGAATGGGCTCGGGGCAAGTTATGTTCCAACTCCAATTCATCAGGGGAAATGGAGTCACAAAGCAAATCGTATCCATGATGTATGCTGACATATAAAAGGCCACTGGTTGACCTTTAGATTTTGCAACTCTGTAGTTTGAAACTTATTGAGCTAGGTTAACAGACATAATTTTACTCCAGTTGAAAGTGAATCCTTCTGAAGCTTCTTCTAAAAAGGGCACCCATTCTGCAAGAAAATGACAGGGATCCTTTTTCCCGAAAAGTCTACACAACATAATGGCTACATAGACCATATATTCGTTCAAAGATGCCATGGCATAAACCCCATGGGTATCGGCCCTAAACTTTGATGGACATCTCCACCATTCTCTAATTAAATCGGGATAAGTTCGGTCTGCCTCAGTACACTCTTTCCTTTGAAATTCAGCTAAAAACTCGACATTAAACATGTACTTAGGATTTGGTGAGAGCTTATACATTACTTGTATATGTTCTAGCCTGAATGAGCCGACAACGACCCCTTGATCATTTAAGATGCTCCTCATCAGAATATCAACCTTTTCCAGGGCCCAATTGATCATGTCGTTGTACGCCATAAGCCAAGGGCGCACTGCGATCTTATGAAGCTCTGATTCTGCTATGTCTCGAAAGTGATTCTTGGAATCAGTATGAGAATTCTTGAATTCGTATTCCAGGAATTCAGAGATTTGTGTCCAAGATTTAATTGAGTCGATAGCATGTGGCGTAGTGTTAGATTTGATATTTCCTTCCTATGTATCTTCACTCTTCTTCGGTGCCTTTTTCGGTGCCATGAATTTAAGTTAGATGGAAAACCTGTCACAGAAAGGGAGTGTATGAGCTCAGCTGAATGCGTCTTAAGCTTGATAGTATGAAACAAAAAATGTTGTGAAACACAGACCTTAAAACTCTCTTTTAATTCATTTAATGATGAAGGGATTGATGCAACTGACAAGAATTCAAGACATTTAATGCAGTAAATATTTACTAAGATACGCATTAATGTCACATATCACCAGTTATTTTTTATTTAAGTGGCCACATTTTGGTGCTTTTGAATTCAAAAATCGGAACATTTCATTCAATCGGAAATCGAAACGTGAACAAAACCTAAAAAGATTGATTGTTATTAATCATGCTTTCAAAACAGAGTTAATTTAGACTAATTACAGATTAAGAGTCAAGATTTCGTGTTTCGGGATTTCGGGGATCGAGTTGACAAGAGGTATGTTATCACTAAATCCCAATTTCCGAAATTGCGAAATCGCGACATGTTTAAATTAGGACTTAATTCCATTTTAGTTAACTAATTAATCAGGATTAAGGACAAAACATGATTAATTCAGTTTAACACAAATTATGGGTCGGGATTTCGTGTTTCGGGATTTCGGGGATCGTGTTGCCAAGAGATATGTTATCGTTGAACCCCGAATCCCGAAATCGCGATATGATTAACTTAAGCCTTAAACTTTCGTGTTAGTGAATTAATTAATCAGAATTTGAACTAACTCTCATTCTCTCGGGAAACCAGGGATCGAGATTTCGTGATTCAATATGTATTGAAACATATGTTCTCAGCAAACCCCGAATTCCGAAAACTTTTTAAAGTTAATCTTAACTCCTTTAGGTTTTAAGCTTTTCGTGATTTAAGAAATAATTTTACGGGAAGCGCATTGGGACTTTTATAACATTTTTGGTTTTTTGCCTTTAATTATTTAAAGAATAAAGTTTTTCGGGATTTCGGTACCGGCCTTTTGGAAATTATAGTGAGGGTTATGCTTCATAAAAAGCTGAAACCCGAAAAAGGAAGGTTTAAGTTTTGAAAATGACAAATTTAATATATGTTTCAACACCTTCCATGCAATATGCTTCTCAACCATGGGGTATGCCAACACAAAAATGGGTGGGTCCTCCTCCTCCAAACCTGTTATGGAAATAAGGGTGGAGAAATCCTACTGTAACATGACCTCAATAGCCTATGAAATAGCCACCCATGAAACTTCTTCCTCCTCCCCAGATGCAAGCATCCACATCCAACCCTCCTTTACCACAACCGCCTGCACAACCCATTCCTAACCCTAATAATGGAAGGACAAGCCAACCAACACAAGCAACTGAACTTATTGCTTATCATACTTATTCTATCTCTTCCCTGGACTGCAATGATATCCATATTCGATCCGAGAAGACTCTAGCCAAGGACCAACCTCGCATTAGTGTTAAATATTTGAATGAGGATGTCTAAAATGAATAATTAGAACCAAATCAATCTTAGGAACCTTCGAAAGCTAATAATTCCCACCCTAAAATTTGAAACCCACCCTATCTAGAAAGGTTACACCTAGAGAAACCTTTTACTCAACCTGAGTTTGACTTCTTGGGAGAACTAAAAAATCTGTGTGTCAAAATACCGCTATTTCAAGCCATCAAGGATGTGCCCATCTATTCAAAAGTGGTACGGGAACTTTGCTTGAGGAAACCTGATAGAAAAGAGAAGGATCCCAAAACTGTCCATGTCATGGGAAAACTGTTTGACTTAATGATGGGGGGAGTTCTAGCAGCTAAATACTCAAATCCGAGTAGTTAATGTGCAGAGCAACAATACTCTCATTAGTAACACATTAATCGACCTTGGGGATGCCATCAATGTTATGACACATGAGACCATGGAAGCCTTAGGGAAACCCCAACATTAATCCATCTAGTTGACAGATCAACCATTAAACCAGAGGGAATCTTGGAATATGTAGTGATCTTAGTATACTTGTGGGAATATCCCATTGACTTCATGGTCCTATAGCCAAAAACATCTCTGGGAGGGTATCTTGTAATCTTGGGAAGGCCTTGGCTAGCCACCATATATTCTTACATCAAATGTAGGTAAGGAAATATGACCATATCCCATGGGACATCGATGAAACAATTAACTCTTTATCCCCTCTCCAAACCGAGAATTTACCTAGAGACACCACTTTGGGTTGACAAAGAAGATAGTGAGGAATAAGGAGAAGCCCACTAAGTCCTCTCCATAGATCAATACTTAGCCATAAGAGAAAACAAAGGATGATGATATTAATGATTTTACAGCTTCCTATTCCTCATAAAACACACATACTCTTGAGTGTATGATGCAACTAGAAACACAAGCTTCTCTAGCCTCAACAAGCATCTAACCCATATAACACGAATCCAAATCAAAGAAAGACCAAGGATCCCTTACAGAAACCATAGAAATCATCCCATGGAAAACCTTTAAAATAAACCAGGGACTAATTGAACAACAAAAAGAGGGATTGGTTAAAGTGCTGCAAAAGCACAATGATGCCTTTTCCTGGAACTACTCCTACATGAAGGGAATCCATCCTAACCTATGGACACATCACATATATATTAAGGAAGGATCTCGACCCATTTGCCAACCCCAACGCTGGATGAATTTGGCACTGAAAGACATAGTCAAAGAGGAACTATGGAAATTGCTTACAACCAACTTCATCTACCAAATTTCCGATAGCCAATGGGTCTCCCCTCTAGTCATAGTACCAAAGAAAAATGGAAAATGGAGAATTTGTGTTGACTATAGATAACTCAACAAAGAAACACACATATACCATTTCCCACTCCCATTCATCGACTAGGTCTTGGATATTTTGGTCGAAAATAAATAATTTTCTTTCCTCGACAGTTTCAGTGGGTATAACCAGATCCAAATTGCACCCAAAGATCAAGACAAAACAATGTTCACCTGTCCTTGGGGTACATTTGCCTATCTTTCTCTACCATTTAGGTTATGTAATTCCCCCACCACCTTTCAACAAAATGTTATTGGTATATTCTTTGATATAATTCATGATTGCTTGGAAATATATATGGATGATTTTATGATATATGGGGATGAATTCGATGAAGCATTGACAAACCTAGAGAAAACGTTAATAAGGTGTAAAAAATCAAACATTGCCCTCAACAATGAGAAAGGTTTCATGATGTTAATTGATGGCATTGTATTGGGACACCACATCTTAGCCAAATGTATCCAAGTAGATCCAACAAAAGTATAGGTAATATTAAATTTTCCAACTCCAACTTCACAAAATCAGGTATGAAGTTTCTTGGGATATGCTGGTTATTAATGTCAATTCATTGGATTTTTTAACAAATTGCTTGTCCATTATTTTCTTAACAAATATACCGAGTTTGTATGAATAGAGACATGCCAACATGTGCTTGATGAACTGAAAATCAAAGTGTATGAGGCTCTTATTTTAAGATGGCCCAATTGGTCCCTTCCATTTCATATTTCCACAGACACATCAGACACTGCCATTGGAGCTGTTTTGGGGAAACTAGAAAGAAAGGACCCATATGCAATTCACTATGTCAGTAAGAATCTCTCACCTATAGAATTGAACTATACAGTAATTGAAAAAGAGTTTCTTGATGTTATTCATGAAATAAACAAGTTCGAGCACTACATTACATGACATCCAAAAATCTTACATACTGATCATGCTGCTATTAAGTATTTAATGAACAAACCAATCACCAATGGCAGGGTCACTAGATGGTTTATTTTATTACAAGAATTTGATATTATCATCTTAGATAAACCAGGAAAAGATAATATAGTTGTTTGCTTTCTTTCTAGAATAACATCTAATGAAAATGAACCTCCAGTAGAAGATTTCCTTCTAGATGAACATGTCTTTGTAATATCTACAAACTCGCCATGGTTTAGATATATTGCTAACTTTTTGGCTGTAGGAAATCTCTTGCATCATATGACTCCCAAAGAGAGACAAAGCATAGTTAGGAAAAGTTAAATATTTTCATGGATTGATGGATTCCTCTTTTACACTGGGCATGATTTCATTATCAAAATATGTGTACGAGAAGATGAAGTCCATGAGATACTAAAATCCTGTCATGATGGGCCATGTGGGGGCCATTTTGTTGATAAAAGAATTGGGTACAAGGAACTCCATTAGGGGTATTATTGGCCCACTATCTTCAGAGATGCCAAAGAACATGTGAAGAGGTGTGACAGACGTCAACGCATGGGTAGACCCATACAAATAGATGAAATGCCGTAACAATCACAGATGGTGTTATAACCTTTTGAAAAATGGGCCATTAATTTTGTGGGACCAATAAATCCCCCTTACCATTGACACTGCTATATCATTGTCTGTATAGATTGTGTTACAAATGGATGGAGGCAAAGACACTTCCAACAATAAGCGAACAAGTAGTAGTGAATTTTCTCCATGAAGAGATATTTCTAAGGTTTGGGATACCACGAGAAATAATGACTGATGGAGGAACTCAATTCACATCAAGGCTTGTCAGATATATGATGGACAACTATAAGATCAAGCACAGATTAATAACACCATATCACCCACATGAAAATGGGCAAGTAGAGGAGAATAATAAGATCCTTGAGGCCACCATCAATAAAACCGTCAAACTACACCTCAAGGATTGTGATGATAGACTCCCCAAAGATTTATGGGCCTACAAAGAAACCTGGAGGACTACTACATGATGGACACCTTATGAGTTAGTATATGGGAAAAGAGTACTGCTTCCCATTGACACATAAATTCAGACACTTAGGACAACAATACAAATTGGGTTGGACCTAACGGAAGGTCAGAAACAAAGACTGCCTCAAATTAATGAGTTGGATGAACTATGGAAGGATTCCCTACACTGAGCCACAATGATACATCATCAAAGGGCTAGATGGAATGATAAGTTTATTAAGAAAAAAAAGTTCAAAGATGGATATTGGGCATTACTATTTGATTCCAGGTTAAAGGATTTTAGGGGGAAATTTTGCACCACATGGCTCGACCCATATGAGATTGATACAATGTATGATAATGGGGCCATCAAAATATGTACAATAGATGAAGACAAACACCCTCTAATGGCTAATGGATATATACTTCACCTATATCATTGACCCTTATCAAAGGAATTTTTTTTTAGGAATATTGCAAATGGATGGCCCAACAACGATCTGGAAATCATTCAGAAAGAACAAATCCCTGCTAGATAATTTCCTTTTCTTCTCTAAAATAATGATAATGATAATAATAATAATAATAATAATAATAATAATAATAATCATGTGAAAACCAGCCTAGTTGGCGCATAAAAAAGAGAGAGGGGCACTTCATGGTTTCGTGATGATTGTGTTAGGTTCCTTCTCATCAAATTTTAATAAAACTTTGTCTTCTTCTCTAATAAATTTTGTAGCATATGCAGGGGACAACAACGTTGCTGCAATTCCAGCCTGCTGCAACTTTTTGATGCAGACCCCCCTTCCCTTCTTGGGGCTATGCGAACTCCTGGTCAAGGATCGTTCAATCTACTGAGTTAGATCGACTCTTCGGGCCTTTATTAGACCCCAATAAATCTACACAGGTCCCATTTCTTTCAAAGTGCAGGTTCTGTCAAACCTGTGGGCCCTTCCTCTAGTGCTCTTGGCACTTTTCAATTCACAGGTGCTAGCTCCTTCTGCTAGGCCCCTTCCTACATGTCACCTCAGGCTATGTCCTCATGTAAACATGCGATTGTAGGATGACCAAGAGTGGTTTGAGATCACACCACTTTTCTCCCCACAATTCACCTCCAACCCTCACGTACCCCCTTACCAATACCATGGTTTCGATTGCGACCCCCTCTAGGATTTTTAAAGTTTGAGCACTTTTGGTCCCCGCAATTAAGAAATATCGTCGATCTTCTGACCTCAACGATGTCTCTTGATCAATGACTATCGGTCCCCTTCTCGATCAATGACTGAGATTCACTTCGGGACTCCCCGCTTCGGGAGTTCGACACTTTCACCCTCTGTTTTTCCCCGGAGTATTATGTACCCGAAGTTCTAGATATTGCGCCACGCATCCACCTCAATCAATGGCTCTAGTCCACTTCGAGACTTCGGCCTTCGGAATTCTCAAATTTCCATGCCCACTTTCCCCCAGAATGATTTCACCCGGAGTTCACGATCTGTCAACGCATGTCCTCCCGCAGATCGACGACTATGGTTCACTTTGACTGAAATTCATAAACAATGAAATCTGTTCTTTTCTATTAATCTGAATGCTTGGTTACAATATGTGCAGGCTGCACTAGAATGGAGTCTCAGCTCTCTCAATCTCTCTCCAAGAACTTATTAATATTCTTCCTTCCTTCCTACTCTAAAAACTTCCCAATGAAATATAATACAAAGATCTCTTTACAAAAAAGGGTCTCTATGGGCCTATCCTCTCTTCACCTAACCTCATCTATTACATTGAAGTTTCGTAAATGACCATCTAGTCTAAATTGAATCTAGAGCCATGAACCTGTTAGCAATTAAAGGTGACCTTATCTTCTGTCTACTCAGAGGAGTGGCTTGGTTTTCACTCAACCTTACAACATTAATCCGTATAGGATCATATTTCAAATTTAAAAATGGGAGGGATGATGTCTCTCCCTCTCTTGAATGCGGGTTGATGTGCTAGAATGTTGGCACATTGCTGAGGTGGAGCGATGCTCTTGAATCATACTCCACTGATGGGAAAATCATGAGCTCCTCTCCTCCAATGTTGAAATCCCCGTGGATCCCAAACTCTATTATGGAGTTGTCCTCTTTCTCCTCTGATTTGCTGCTGTTGCTTCGTCTTCCTCCCTACTACTATGGAAATATCTCCTCTATTCAACTTCTCCTTGCCGACTGCTTTTGCTGCTGATCGTACCATCAACCTCCTAATTTATTTAATCACCTCTTCTAGTTGTTCAACTAGATGGCTTCTTATTTGCAGACTGGGTTGCTGAAACTCTTCTTCCTTGTCAATGGGTAGATCAACTTGATCCCCCCTACTGTCTTCTCCATCTCCCATGGACTTAGCTTTCCACCTTGCTATAGATTCTAGTTTTGTAGTCTCATCACTGAGCTGCTACTCAACTTCCTCCTCTGACATATTAGCTTCTGTCAACTCCTCTTGTGCTGGTTCAACTCTAACTACCTCCAGCTGCTCCTGGGGCTGGTATGCTCCTCCATCTGTTTCCAACTTAGCCTATTGGATGTGCATGCTTTGCACTATCATCCTTTTCTCCAAGGCTTCCAACTCTTCATACAGATTAAATTTTTTTATGTTGTCTGCTTCCTCCTCTACTACAGACTCTAATGCTACAGTAATCTCCTGTTCAGCTTCCTAGCTGAAAATTTTGAGCAATTCTGCTGAATGTTCTTCTCCTTTTGCCGGGGAAAACATCAGTGTATTCTCCTTCTCCTCCTTCTCTTTGACAATCTCTGCTGGTTGTCCTTCTGTTGCTGCACCTGCAACACTTATGCTAGCCTTTGCTTGGATCCTTGGCAAGAATATTTTGATTCCCCCAATGATCATAAAACTCCTCTGATCCTCCTCCATCAACATTCTTTACTGATCTTAACTCTTAACAGAGTTTGTGAGACTCTCATACAGTTTCATCTCTTTCCCCTTGCCCACCTGGAAACTTGGGGTTTCCTCATTACCTACCTGGCAGTCTATGAGATCCTCCATTGATCTCATCTCATTACCCATATGACACTCTGAAATTTCATCACTGCCCTCCTGATAGTCTATGAGATCCTCAATTGATCTCATCTCATTTCCCACTTGGCAATTTGAAAATTCATCTCTGCCCTCCTGGCAGTTTATGAGACCTTTAACTGATCTCTCCTCCTCCTCATCATTGAGGCTTCTTCCTATTTCTGGTTCATAGATGTAAACCACTTTCTTTGTGTCTCTGAAGCTTTAAACATGCCTCAGCCACCTCCTTACTACCTGTTGCTGCTTACTGGCCAACAACTTTTGAACATGCCATTTTTCCTTCCTGTCCAGAGGCCATTCGTACCTCCATTATACCTTTGCCTTCTGTTGCACCTTCAATGTCAGCTGTTCCATTCTTTCCCTTATCTCAATGAGCTCCTTTTCAATTTATGCTTTACTTTTTTGCTGGTGGTCCTTTCCTTGACCACGTCCATGGCCTTTAGTAGCCATTTTCACCTTCTACCTTCCCTCTTGGAAAGTCTGTTGTTCACTCTGCAACTGAGAGCATCTCCAACTTCTCCCACAACTTACCTGTATGTTCAATTTTCTGCCGTACATTTGCAACAATCTTGCGCACAAAGCATCAATACTCTGTCTCCTCCTTCACTTGCTATCCACAGGCGAAATTAACCTTTGATACTACTTGACATAGTCATATTATATCCTTTATATCCTTCACCTGAAATCTACAGAAGAAATCAATCTCTAATACCAATTGATGGTATCAGAGTATCTCCTTTCACTATCTCGCCCTTGCCTTTGCCTGCTTGATGCAAGAAAAATCAAGCTCTGAAACCACTTGATGCAGACCCCCCTTCCCTCCTCGGGGCTATGTGACCTCATGGTTAAGGATCGTTCAATCTGCTGAGTTAGATCGACTCTTTGGGCCTTTATTAGACCCCAATCAATCTACACAGGTCCCCTTTCCTTCAAAGTGCAGGTTCTATCAAACTCGTGGGCCCTTCCTCTAGCACTCTTAGGACTTTTCAATTCGCGGGTGCTAGCTCCTTCTGCTAGGCCCCTTCCTACATGTGACCTCGGGCTATGTCCTCATGTAAACACATGATTATGGGATGGCCAAGAGTGGTTTGAGATCACACCACTTTTTTCCCCTCAATTCACCTCCAACCGCCACATACCCCTTTACCAATACCGTGGTTTTGATTGCGGCCCGCTCTATGATTTTTAAAGTCCGAGCACTTTCAGTCCCCGCAATTAAGCACCACCATCGATATTTTGACCTCGACAGTGTCTCGTGATCAATGGTTGTCGCCCCCCTTCTCTATCAATGACCAAGATTCACTTCGAGACTCCCCGCTTTGATAGTTCGACACCTTCACCCTCCATTTTTCCCCAGAGTATTTCATACCCAAAGTTCTATATCTTGCGCCACACGTCCAACTCAATCAATGACTCTAGTCCACTTCGGAATTTCAGCCTTCAGAAGTCTGAACTTTCCACGCCCACTTTCCCCCAGAATGCTTTCACTCGGAGTTCATGATCTATCGATGTGTGTCCTCCTACAGATCTATGACTATGGTTCACTTCGGCTCTTCGAGCTTCGGGAGTTTCAAAACATCGCACTTGCTTCCTCTTGAAGTACCCGATCTATTGACGCGTGTTTCCCTTGGATCCAATGGCCACTATCCACTTCAACTCTTCGGGGTTCGGGAGTTTCAGAATCTTGCACACTCGTTCCTCTCGGAGTGCTTTCACCCAAAGTTGACGGATTTCTGCCACGCGTCCCTCTGGATCTGACGGTCCAGATCTTCTTCTGCTATTCAAGCTTCGAGAGTTTAGAACTCCTATACACTCATTCCTCCCAGAGTGATTTTGCCCAAAGTTCACGTATTTCTGCCACGTGTCCTTCTGCATCTGACGGTCCAGAATCTCTTCGCCCACATCGACTTCCTTTCAGAGTGCTAAGCCTTCGAAATTTCGAATCTCTCACCACGTGTTCTCCGTAACAGACGGTTGCAATCTACTTCGGCCTTCAGGGCTTTAGGAGTTTGTCACACTCCACACTTGAAATCCTTCAAAGTGACTTTCCCCAAAGTCTTAGATTTGTCGACGCATGTCTCCTGGTGACCAATGACTTGGATCTATTTCAGCCTTCAGCTCTTCGACGATTTCACTTTCTGCTTGTCTGGGAACTTTCGAAGTACTTCTTCTCTGGAGTCTTAGATCCTCCACCACTTGTCCTCCTGGATGATGGATGGTCCCTGTCTGTTTTGGGAATTCGGGACTTCGGCTATCCCGTCCTCTTGTGCACTTTCAAAGGACTTCAGGCTCATGCACCTTACCTTGATCAGACAATTATTGATCCTCTGTGCTTAGATCCAATGGCTGGGATCTGTTCTTATCCTCTGCGCTCTCCTTTTGATGTCTGGATGTAGATCGAATGGTCCAGATCTCTTCCCACAACTGATCTAATGGTTGTTGTCACTCCTCCTTCTAAGCTTCTTCGTTCTCCCGAGATTGGGAAAATTTATAAGTGTTCAAAGGTTTCGGCCTTTGAACCTTCTTCTGCGAGCCTGAATGCTTGGGTCTCAACTTGTGCTTTCCTCCCGAGCTTTGGGAATTGGAATAATTCCATCTTCTATGCACTCCTTGCACTATCTCTTCTGAGATTTTTGGTTTACTCAGTGTCCTAAGGGTCTCGACCCTTCTTCGCTGTTCAAAGGGTTCTGGTTCCCTCTTGGCAACCTTTTGCTCAAAGCACACCTTGCTGAGCATTTTCTACAGAGTGTTCAACAACTCTGTGAGTATCTTCCTCTGACACTCTTCTCCTTGAACTAAACAATGAGTTCTCCTTATGCATACTTGCACCTGCTCGATGCCCACCTTCCAGAGATCTAGAAAGTATTTAACAACTTTGTGAGTGTCTTCTCCTCCGACACTTCTCTTCTCAGAACTAGAAATAGAATTCACCTGTGCACACTTGCATCTACTCTATGCCCACATGGAAGAGCTCTAAAAATTTCTTAGTGACTTTGTCTCTCCGTGCTTCCTCTGCATAGTTTACCCTCCGAGTTATTCAACAACCTTGAGGTTTCCCTTGAGTTGTTATCACTCTGGTGCACCTCTTGGCACCATTCTTTTCTGACTCCATAGAGTTCAGATGCGCACTCCTTGCGCTGGCTACAAAACTGCCAATGTTCCATTGTGCACTCCTTGGACAATCTAAAGAACCTAGATTGATATTTGAAACTCAGCAAAGATAGAGAAGTCTATCTTCTTACTGCAGATGAAATTTATCATACATCTACAACATACATAAACACACAGATAACACAAAACAAACATTCATTCATACAGAAATTCATAAACAATGAAATTTGTTCTTTTCTATTAATTTGAATGCTTGGTTACAATATGTGTAGGCTAGACTACAACGGAGTCTCAGCTCTCTCCAAGAAATTCGTAATCTTCCTTCCTTCCTTCCTACTCTAAAAACTTCCTAATGAAATCTGATACAAATATCTCTTTATAAAAAAGGGGCTCTATGGGCCTATCCTCTCTTCACCTAACCTCATCTATTACATTGAAGTTTCATAAATGTCCATCTAGTCTAAATTAAATCTAGAGACATGAACATTTTAGCCATGAAAGGCGACCTCATCTTCTGTCTGCTAAGAGGAGTGGCTTTGTTTTCACTCAACTTTGCAACATTAATTCGTATAGGATCATATTTCAAATTTAAAAATGGGAAGGTTGGTGTCTCTCCCTCTCTTGAATGCGCACTGATATGCTGGAATGTTGGCATGTTGCTGAGGTGGAGCGATGCTCTTGCATCACTTTCATTGTTGCAACTCCCTTTTCCACAACCCCCTTTTTGTTGCAAATTTAGTTGTTGTAGCTCCTTTACTGCAACTCTACTTGTAGCTTTGATTCATTCTACAAGTTTCTCTCCTCTCATCCCTATTGTTGCAAATCCTATCTCTGCAACTCACGTTGCTGCAACTCCGCTTGCAACTCTACTTTATTCTACAACTCACTCATATCTCCAATTATGCATGTTGTATGCACTACAATTTTATGTTTCATCTTCATTGCTGCAACTTTGCTCACGATTTTTACTTTAATTTTGTCCACATTTACACTGCTGCACTGTGACTTGGAGTGCATTTATGCTATTGTTATTTTCACCAATAATGCTGCAACTATCGTCACACCACTGCTACTGCAACTCTTGTCTAACTAGACCACCAATGCTGTGACTCTCTGTACTAAAACTTCACTAGAATGAAAAAACTAATCATGGGATTGCACCATCAACAACGTGCTCATACAACTACTTGAGGTAAGAAGAGACATGTACGAGTTCCAATAAGAATGTGTGATGAATAGTTTTAATGACATGCATTATATTATTATTCTACTATAACTGCCACCTTACACCATCATTTCCATATCTACTACCTTACACTATCATTGCCATATCCTCTACTGTTATTGCCGCAATTCCAAATTCCCCACTTGATTAACAACCATTTCTCGTGCAATCATAAGCAATCAGAGTTAGCAGGAAGGAGGAACCATGGGGCGCTCATTGATACACATGGAACCTACATAAGCATTATTACTTGAGGCCTATGACCACATTAGATAAATTCTGCACCAAGCCGGTTGGATGGATTATGTGCAACACCTGGAAGGGTACGATGATGAAGTATCTTTGGAATTCACTTTGAATTTTAGAGCCGAACACTCCATGGTAGTAGGTGCTCAAGTAGAATTCACCGAGGAGACAATGGAAGAAGTCACCAATTTACCAAGGACATACAAGAGATGGGACACCAGAAGGACCTAAAAGCTTGAAATTCTAAGGCAATTCCTTGAGCCTGGAGAGGCCTTAGTGAAGAAGGGCACAAGATTCAAAATATGGTCCTTTCCACACCCCTGACAAGACATGGCTATATTTGTGCAATGATATTTCACCTGTGAAGGCCGATATAGGTCCATCTATCTCTAACATATTTGACTTCTGGATCATCTCTGACATAGCTGACTCATTAATGTGCCATACTTCCTGTTTAGGACACATCAAACCATGACAACGCTTGTGCAAAGGGAAAAGAAACCCATGGACATTGTCTCCCACCATGGCCTTATCAAACTATTGGTGGAACATGCCCTGCACAAGGAAGGCCGCACTTGGAATAGTATTTTTTGGTCACCTGTTATAATTTTGGAGGACGCAGTGGCTACACTTCATGCATCCTAAGAAGTAGTGGCTGCAATTCTGGAAGCACAGGAGGTCGCGACTGGAACTCCATCACAAAGTAATAGTGCCGCAGATAGAGTCACACCATATGATGACAATCCTCTACCAAAGAAACTCAGAAGGACAATTAGGGTAAGGGGCCATCATGCTACACTATGATAAAGGAAGGCCATGATAATGATGTCAAGGTGAATGAAAAAAAATCCCCTACATATAGAGTAAGAGGGTTCAAAAAGTGGCAACTCTCAGTTCCAAAGAAAAGAAGAATGAGACATACCTCCTCAGTTGCAACTTAGTGTAAATGAAAAAAACCTACTGAGATGGAAGAACAAGCACATAAGGGTGACCTATAAGGTGATGGAGAATTGAAGACAAAACCCTCTGCTGAAACATAAGAACCAGTAGAGGGCACAAATCTAAAAGCTAATGAGGGAATGGATATAGAGGCCTTTGATAACCCACAAGAACTAGCAAAAGGAAATCTTGGATAAGGTATTACAACAATATTGGAGGTGCATACATATGAAGAATAACCACAATAAAAATATCCTACTGCTCCACAAGGACCAGTAAGGAGCACTTATGAAGAATAGGCTATGAACCTACAAGAAACAAAGGAGGAACATCAAGCCAAGGTTCCTGTTGATCCACAAGAGCCAACAAAGAGCACTCCTAAGGAACACTCTGCAAGGCCTCAAGAATCATAGACAATGGAACCAAAGCACTCTACTAGTTCATAAGAGAAAGATGATTAAGAACTAGAGGCTCTTGTTGATCCACAAGAACCAGAAAGAAGAACTTATGGGGAAAATAATGCTAATCCATAGGCTCATCTAAAGGAGCCAAGGCTCTTGCTGACACAACATGAAACACTTATGGAGAGAAACTTTCTCATGCACAAGAACCAAGAAAACAAGAACTAAAAATAGAGACCGTTGAGGTGAAAAGGAGGGTTTCAGCTACACTTTGGGTAAGCATTCCACACTCCTTACCTATATATGCATATTTGGTAAAACAAAATAGAATGTTGAGAATGAAGAACTAGAAGCTACAACTAAACCTAAAAATGCTGAAGGGGGAGCTTGATGAACAAAGGGTACCTGAGGAATCAGGTTAACCTGCAGTAAGTCCTCTTGATGAAGGGGGGAACTTCATTGGACTACAAGAAATAGCTCAAATTAAGGAAACAAGGGAAGTAGTTGTCCAAGCCACACACTTTATGTTAGTTGATGACGCCACTCATACCAAAAATGAATAGGGACCATTAGAAGACAGAGGAGTTACAATAGCGCATGCCACTAGTGAAAAGAAAGAGGAAGTAGGAGAGGTAGATTGTAGTGTCAATTACCTCCATGGACATCCCAATTTCTCTAACCCTTAGTTATTTCTGGTTGCATAGGGACATGCAACAATTTTGGGATGGGGGAGATGCTGGGTACCTAAATTGGCATACTTTCAATACCACTCTAATACCTTTTCCCTTACAATTTTGCAATGATCATTTCCTTTTTGATACTTTTCTTATCTAGTTTTGTCTCACTCTTCATCAAGGTATGAATCTATCCCCATATTCCATTTTTATGTTTTTCTTACATATTTCTTAAGTAACTTGTTACTTTCATGCACTAACAATGCTATAAAGGAGTAAGTACAGTGTTTACCTTACAATAGCTGCAACTACTTGTAGTGGTTGCAATTCCTCTCTGTTGTTGCGACTCTGAGCACAATGCAATTGCCACAACTCTAGTTGCACTCTCCATTGTTGCAACTCTAATTATGATACTGTTGATGCAACTCCGAGTACAAATTCCACTAGCACAACAATCAACATTACAGTCAACAATCAAGGAACATTCCTCACATAAGAAGGAGACAAGAGGCAAGTGGACAACCAAAAGAGAAATGAATTTGCTTACTAATTGTTGCTCAGCTGATCTGATCCAAGTCAGCACATGCCCTATATTTGGAAATATCAATGTAAATGGATAAAAAACCTGATTCTTGTGGCTGTCCATCCATCCCTTTGTGTTATTTTAGACACCAATTGTATTGTATAAGAACCCCAACTTCACTAGAGCTCAGGGATAATTATTTTGGCGATAACATTCGACTGTTATTGTAAATTTCAAACTTCTACAATATAATTCCTTTTTTTCTCTTGTTCGTGTGATGGTGTGCTGAGTACTCATGCCATTTTGATTTCATAGCCCAGTGCCTTGACTAAGGGGGTAGGGCCTTGTCTTTAGTTAATTAATTTTTGTAACATTAGGAGTAGGATTTAACATTTCAATTCTGTTCATTTAATTATGTAGTTGTTTCATTTCTTAATTTGTTGCAATTCCAGATTTCATAGAAGAGTTAATTACAATTCAGGTGTGGTTAATTTTTAGTTTCCTTATGTCACGAGTCCTGCAATCGTAAGATGTAACTCAATGTTGACTTTATTTCTATAAGTTGTAATCACAGATGCCGCTGCAACTCCTTTTGTTGCCATTCACATTGCTGTAGCTTTTGTGTTGTAGCTTCGTTGCTGCAACTCCCATTGCTACAACTCACGTCTCTATTACTTTCATGTTGCAACTCACATTGCTGCAACAAAGCTGCAACTTTACTACATTCTATTTTCTCTTGGATTTGTGAGAGTTTCATTCCTCAAGATATTAGGATTGATATTATTGGTTTTGTAAATCAACATTGGAAATACAAACGTGCAACTATTACAACAAGACAAGATCATGATTTTACTTGAGCAAGTCACCATTAGATGTTAACATAACTTTACTTTCCACAAGTGTGATTTACTTTCTATTAGTGTGATTTACTTTCTGCAAGTGTGATTTACTTTCTGGAAAGTGTGATTTACTTTCCGCAAGAGAGATTTGCTTTCTGTAAAGTGTGATTTACTTTCCACAAGTGTGATTTTATTTTCCTGCAAACGTGATCTTTATTTTCCTGCAATTTGAGAAGTAGGATAACTTGGTGACTTAATTAAGTATCTTGAAATCTTGACTTGTGACATTCGAAGTAATACAACTCCTTAGCGATTACAACACTACACTTGCATATATGGTGCATGAAAGTTCATAAGTAAGATACAACCTTGTTTTGATAATTAAATGCACAACTCTTCAATTGCTCACTAAGTTAATTAGGAAGTAATTGAAAAGTTTCTCACTGTTTAAGTGAAATTGGTCAAGACTTTCACCAACATCTTCCATCCTAGTCTTCATCTCTACAAGAATTTTCTTTTTGAGGGTTTCAACCCTGGCTTCCTTAATTCACTCATAATATTTTGTGCCTCAACTTAATTTTTCTTAGAGGATTTCAATCCTTTTTCTTCTTTCATCTTAGTTAGGTATTTTTTAGGTCTAGGGTTCTCTTCTAAATTTACATGTGGAAGGAAGAGGGGTAATTTCCAGTTTCTTGGCATTATGCGACCTTGTCTTGGCTCTTCTTGTGGAGGCCTTCTCTCTCCTCTCCATGGAGCGGATTTTATCCTTTATTTTCAAAGTGTTGTTATTAGGGGCCCATGTCCTTATTAAGATGGAGCTTAGCTCTTAGTCTTCCACTTCCACATGTGTTCTCTTTTCTACTTTTTTCCTCCTAGAGGTCTCTACTTTGGTTGCTTTTTTATTCCTCCTAGAGTCCCTCTCGCGCTTGGGTTCCTTGGCTACATCTTGTAGATATATGAAGTCTTACTTGATCACTATGATAAAGTCTTCCCATGAGACTATTGTAGGTTTCCTTGTCAATGCACAACATACTATTAGCTTTATTATCCCATGGTGGGCTAATGCTTGTTCTTTGCCCTTTTTGAATTTGGTACTCATTTACCTCAAATATTGTAATAAAAAGTATGGTCTATTGAGATTTTCATCAGTCTTTGATAAAATAAGTTTCTCAATTGGTGAAGAAATATGAAATGGTAGGCATAAACCATTCTTAGTATACCTTCACAAGTGATGTATTTTAGAAGATGGTAAGCTACATCATCCCATGGCTTAGGTAGTGTGTCTCCTTTTACTCCATTCTTATTCTTTTCCACTTCTTCATAACTAAGAGGAACCACTTCTTATCATCCATGGCTAGTTGTCTATTCTCCTTGTCCCAGGGAAATCCTATGGGTAACCTTTATACTATGATGATCACAGGTTCATAAAATTGGATTTCCAATCCTTTCACTGAAGTGATGTATTCCTAAACTAAGATGTGGTGGAATTTCAAGATAAATTTCATATCTATACTATCATTATACCCATGCAATATTTTAAAGTATTCTATACAATTAGACCATTGGAAGATCTATACCATCTTAGGATTGTTATAGTCTTGAGGTTTATGTGGGTTCCCTTCTATTGAAACCACCCCCCATCTTGCAAGATTTGGTGTGAGTTTCTATGTTATATATTTGTGCTATCAATAGTTAAGAAACCCTTTCTAAATTGTCAACCTTGCAGTGAAAAATAAATTTAGTGCAAAACTTAAAGTTCAATACTAAACTTTATGAGAATTGACCTATTCAAATGGTAATCCCTATAATTGTTTCCAACTAAGTTCCATGGAGAACTTCAAGCTTCAATAGTTCACTACTTTGATTATGGTATCACTTCAATGAGCTCTCTTGTCATGAATTTAATTTTTGTAGCAGGCATATGTAGATTTTAAATAAAAGAACATAAAAGATACAATGGAAAATACACACATTACACAGAGATTCCCCTCTTCAAAACCCAAACCGAGAAAATAAACATATTCTATATTCCTTCATAGTGATACATTGTTTACAATAAAATATACTTATAAGATCCATCGACATCCAAAACCCTAACCCGACGACTTGGATTAGTTAACAACCCTAATTAATTAACTCGAAATAGAAAACCATCAACAAAAAAACCATGTGCCCAAAAAAATTGCTCAACAATGGACACAAAAATCGAGGTGAAATGAAAAGCAAGGTAAAAATGTGACACGTTTCTCGAGGCAAAACAATTTTCTTGGGGCTGTTGCCCCCGAACCCCTAAGAAGGGGGGATATCACCCCCCTACAACCCTTGAAGGGGGGGCACTAAGCTTAGTGCCCCCCCCCCCATCAAACCCCTTGCGTGCCTGGTACAATGTAGAAGACACTAGAGCTAGTTTTGCAAAGAATATAACACATACCCAACATTCTCCCACTTATTGTTTTCTTTGCACATAGGGGGTTACAGAGTCAACAATCCAGGGCAACAATTCCCATGTATCCTCTACTCCAAGAGAACTTCTCAATACTCATAGATTTTGTTAATGAATCTGCAACATTATTCAAAGTGTCCACCTTCATCACCAAAAAATTCTTTTCTTCAACCATGTCTTTCACAAAGTGATATTGAATATCAATATGCTTTGTCTTTGAATGATAAGCCAGGTTCTTCGCCAGAAAAATTGCACTCTCACTATCTGTTGACGGGCGAAATTGACCGTCCGTCAACTGAGAGAGTGGAACCGGTCTGGGGTTGTCTAATAACCCAAGCCGTTTGGAATGAACCACCCTGATGGGTTTAGCGGCTCCGTTAGCCGATCTAAGGTCCTAAGAAAACAAAAGAAAACAAATCTAAACTAAACTAATATAACTAAAACAAATAAAACAAATTAACTAACTATTCTAACTAAAACTAACTAATAAAACAAACAAACTAATCTAACTAAAAAAATAAAACGAACTAATCTAATTAATCTAATTAAAACTAAATATTAAACAAACTAACTAATCTAACTATTAACCGCAATATAACTTATTCACAAAATGTACAGTATTGACAATTTACAGATTTAAATAAGACCTGCAAAACTCATTAATATTCTGCCCTAAGACAATAAAATATATTTTTATTGCTTTTATAATTTTATGAACAGGAAATGAAACAAAAAAATAACTAAACTAAATTACTAAACTAAACTACAAATATGTCTAATCAAATTAACGAAAATAATCGCAAACTAACCTGGATAAACACTCCAGATTTGCCCTGTGTATGATGACTGTGCTAGCAGGTCGGAGGAAGGAAACTCGCACCGAATAATCCAGAAGCTTCTCGTAAATGATAGCTGCAATGCTCTTTAAGTTTGTTTACAGGACAAACAAGACATAAAAATCATAACAATTATATGATTTATAAATCTCTACAATTAGGTAAACCTGTTATGCAAAGACTTATACAGAATAATCCAATTGATGAAGAAGAGAAATCTGTCATTCATAAACTCAATCAAGTAATTGCTATGTTTTTAAATACTGGAAGAAATCAGATATGGATCAGATTAATTAATTCATATCATTTGCACAAGACTAAGATAGCTAAAGTAGTCATTAATCAAATGCAAACTGATAACATAAACATGAAACAAAAGATTGATATTATGAAAGCTAAAGCTGTAGCAGAAAATCAACTTCTGTCTCAGTCTCTATTAGATATCCATAATCCTGGTTCCCCCACAAGCGAGGATGATGCTTATTACAAAAAATAATAAGTATTTATAAGTTTTTCCACAGGGTAAAACCTCCCTGTGGAAGTTATACAACTGTTTACATAAGATCTGGGAAGATATCCCAAAGTTGTCTAAACTAAAATAAAAATAAAACATCCAAATATCCTCTAGTCTGTCCATCAAATCCCATGCAATTCGAATTCACCTGAAAAGGACCAAAAACGAACAAATTAGAAGGATCTTTTATTAATAAATGATAGAAAATTTAATTCTATAGACTAGCTACAAAATCCTCTGATTCTGTAGCTAGTCTAAATAAAGATACAGAATCAGCATTGAAATTAATCGAAAATCTTTTAAAAAATTCCATTTAATTGACATCCAATAATTATTTGAGAACGAATCATAAATTGAAATCGTTATTCCATTATGAACTCAAACAAGATCCAAATCAATTAAATGACTACAGAGATAGGCATACTCTGTTTTGTTTTTGTTACCACAAGATCGGGTCAACATAACCATAATCGAACAGTTGAGAACCCGTTTGACATCCAATGCAATCAATACAAAAACAAATCTTATGCATTTGTTATACCGTTTTACCAATAGGAGATATGATCGAATCGAACAGGATCGTTTACAATTCGTTATGGCTGTGACAATATAGCAAACAAAAACGTAACAAGGTGTAACAGAGTGCGTACGAGGTATCCGATCATTCCTTTTTGCAAACTGGTGTAAGCAAGATTGATTACATTCAAATGAATCGTAACCGGATTTGGTAAAAATAACACAGTCAATCAATTCGTTTCATAACCAATCGAATCCAACAGTTGTGAAATCGTTTTGATATCAATTGAATAATCAAAACAAATGGCAAGCAACTATTACGCTGCCTTGTCAACAGGAAATATGAATTCGACAAGATCATTCCAATCATTATGACTGTGTTGACACAACAAACGGTTTATGCCACGAATAGATCAATTCAAACCAGTGTGAAAATTAATTCAAATAAAACCATAACAGGCTCGAATGATCGACAATAGAATTCATAATTTGTTATGGCAAAATGGGCAAATGACTTTGATCAAAATGAAATCGTTCCAATCAAACGAATCAATTGGCTGGGTTTTAGCATAGCTGTCACGAATCAAATCCATTCCATGATTCGGGCACACCTACACTGACTTAAATGAACATATTATTTTTATAAAAACAAAGTAGTTCATTTCCCAAATTAAAATCGAATAGAGCAGTATTTCAACTTTGAAAATTGTAAGACAGAGTATATCGTCACAACCAAACTCAATAAAATCGTTCACCAACCAAAGCATATGGATTATAACAAAATCAAATCTGAACATGATTGTGTTCTAAACTAAGTATGAAAAACTTCCTTTTCAAATCAGATTCAAACCAATCTAGTCGAAGACAAACTATTAATTTTGTTAACTCAATAAAGCAACCCAATCAATCAAATCCAAACGAAGACCACAAAATCCAATCAAAATCGATTGCTATAATAGGAATGATCAGATCGTATATCGAATCGAAATTTCTTTTTATTCAAAGCAAAGCTATATATAGAATGCACACATTATATCAGAGTCACTCAAGATGTAAACATAGCTATTTAAAAACTGAATTCAAATCATTATATCAACCTAGATTATTTACAAAACAAAAACGATGTCAAAACCATACCTGTATAGTGACGAGGCTGCTTGATTATGCCAATTTAGAATTGACAACGGTCGTGGCTGATTCCACGTTTTTGAACAAGATGGAGCCGGTTGTCTTTTGCTTTTTATCTGTTGCTTGGAGCTTGGCTTTTTGAATGGTTAGCACTACAATTTGATCTTCCAGTGATTGAATCTTCGATTGGAGTATAGGAACATCAATATAATATCATTCTAACCATGAATCGCATTGGTCACAGGGTGACTGTGTGGGTTTAGACAGAGCAGGCGAGGGTTTGGGCAAATGACTGAGGGTTTCACGAGACAATTTAATACCCGGGTAGTCAGGGTTGTTCTTTAGGCTGGGGGGAAGGTTTGATACAAAATCATAAGGGGGCTCGAGACATAAACCCTGCGAGTAGGCGTACTCGCTGGCCAAGAAATTTTCAACATCAGAATCATAATCCTCACTTAGAACTATAGGGTTGGACTCGACAGAGGGTTTCGATTTGTTTCTGGCCATTCTCGAAATGAGCCGGGCATTCCTTTTCCCTTTGGCATTAGCAGTAAGGTTTGCCTTGGGTTTTTTACTCATAGGCTTCTTAATAGCCTCTGCACTCTTAGTTACAATGTCGGGTAAGCCACCACCAAGGTCGACCGAGGGTTTAGGCAGTAGGAGATGTAAGGGTACAGGCGATTCGGCCTTGGTTTCAATTACCATAGGTTTATCAACCTGTACAGGGTCAGTGTCTTCAAAGCCATTATAGGCGATGAAAGCCCTCCAACTATCACCATGCAAACTCAAATGATAAACAATGATGAGCTTAATAAGCCATGGTGGAATAGGATGCTGTCAGCCTTTTGCCTCTTAAAATTTTTTGACATCTTATACAGGGAACGATGAAAGTAGAAAGGCATGTTTAGAGGATACCCTATAAAAATCATCAGCAAACGCAGGTGGTAGAGGAACACAAGTCTGTATCGACCTTCACAGGTCACGAACTGCTTGACTAGCATTAAAAAGTCGTGCCATCATGGTTTGAGCATAGATATGGGCATACCTCTGTCACAAGAGGTGACTTTGCGCGATAGAAACAACAATGTCCATGGCACTTCCTCGACCTTGCAATTCTTAAACCAACGCTGTCCAGAGGCAGGTAGCGTAGTAGCAGAGTTGATAAACTGCTCGTCGATCTCTAACTGTATGTCACCCACCTTGGCTTGACAACCATCGAAGGTTACGAAAAACTGTCGTGCTACACAAAGGTTAAAACCCTCAAATCATTGTATAAAGGGGAGCCACCCATTTTCCTCCAGGTCTCTGCGGGCATTGTCAAACATTAACAGGGCTTGGTTTCCATTGGGCTCGACTCGCACGACTCGTGCCATGGAGCCGAACGCATGGTAAGGGAAGGGTTTGGATTCCCCAACACACGTAGGAGCCAAGATATCCGAGCTTAACAGAAATGAACGAGCAAAAAGGGATAGGCATAAATGCAAGCATGCGAAGGTGGTGGAGTCTGCCATGCAAAATATTCATTATCCAAGTACAACCGCCGATTTACATAGCTGTTCAATCCATAATAGTAATTCAACCATCGAATCATGTGCCCAACTAATGAAATCAAATGTGTATACCAATGCGCACAAACGTTATGCCATAGTGTTTAGACACCCGACTTATAAATCAAAGCCAAAATCAACTATGCGCCAATGTATCATTTCATATAATCAAAAGTTTAACCAAGGTGCCAAACAATATTGATATAGTTGACAAGCCAAAAGTTATTAAAAGATTAACATAAGGATTATATCAAAGGACATATATATATAAAAAATTTAATCATAACCCCTATGCATTTTCATAGAATCAATAATCAGGCAAGTCATATAAAGTGCAAATCCAAATGCTAAATGCCTTATAAACTCAATAAAACCAAGTTATACAATCAACCAAAGTATGAGAACTGATTAGAGGATCTTGCCAGTTGTATAATGATCAATAAAAGGTAAGCGCAATAGGCATAATGACAAAAGAGAGATTGACAGTTCAGATAATGATCGAAATACGACTTCGAAAGGAGAAGTTTTCACGCTTATAGTCGTGAAAACTTAACGAAGACAAATGTGAAAATGTCACAAAAATGAAAATGTCGTTTATTGAAAATTGCGACGAAAAAAAATGATGTTTGTAAAACATTAGTGTAGGCAGCTTAATAGACGATAGGAAAAAGTGAGTTGGCTGCCAATAATGGCGACACACTGGTAGAAGCAGTTATCTCTGTCAAAGAAACAAGTTCAGATTAGGACAACAAAGATAATTTCAACTTGAAAATAACAACCGAAAATCGTACAAACATCATCATTAACCATCTTTTCTAGTGGTGTTTCAAAAGATGAAAACTGATAACAAACTTAAGACCAACAAGTCACGATATTAAAGATAAAATCTCCAATACTGTTGGCATGGCCACTGCTGCTAGCAGGAATCCGTAGCCTCGACAAGGTTGCCATTTAACCCACTCTGACATCTGTATCTTGCCAAGAAGTTCTGGATCAAAATAAAGGACATTAAAGAGGTTTATTTTTTGCAAATTTTCATATACCTGACATTGCTTCGCTACCAGCATGCCTGTTCAGTACCCCGACGAAGTTGTCTTGGTGCCATGCATGCATTTACCCGCTGCCAGCAGACTTGTTCAGTATCCCGGCGGGTTTACAAGCACTTCCCACAACTCTTCTTAATAATTTTATTTTGTTTTTCATAGAGATATATTTGAGCGGGGTGACGCTGAAAATCTTGATATTTTAACATATTTTTTTAGTCCTCATCAATTTTTTTTTAGAGCTGTCTTTTATTTAGATCCAGAGATGTTTTATTTACAAAACAACTTCCTAAGACAGGGAGACATCCTCTGAGTCATTCCTTTACGGAATGGGGACAGCGTAAAAAGATAATATATGATCATGACAAACTTTGCTTAGAGATCGAAATCAATAAACTTCTTTCAAACAACAAAATTTTCCAACACAGATATCAATTTCGACAATATATCATTGATGTTTTGTACAAATTTTCAGAAGTTATTTCAGCGAAGAAATTTTCTGTCATTTTTGTCTGAATAGCTCAGTGTACAGGTATGTGTATGTCCAAAAACACAAACTGATAAATTCAAATCAAAATAAAAAAACATAAAGCAAACTAAAAGGCAAACAAAAATAAAAAATATATACATAATATACAAGGGTAGTTATCAAGCAAAGTATCTTTTCAGGGCTTGGCCATTCACCGGATAGGTGTCAAGCTTCCCTTCGAGATTCTTCAATTGAAAATAACTAGGATTGAACTTTTCAACAGTTAAAAATGGTCCAAGCCATAAGTTTTGAAATTTAGAGTGCTCACCCTTTCCTTCGTGTGGTTTGTCCCACTTCAAGACGAGATCGCCTACTTCAAAATTCCTATCAGAAGCATAATTAGAATCGAACCAGCTTTTAACCAGTTGTTGATGGTGATCTAACTTATGCTTAGCTTGGGCTCTTACCTCTTCCAACTTCATCAAAGTGTTAATTTGGCTTTCCAAAGGGGGACAATCTTCTTCTTGGACTTTTTGTGACAACTGAAGCAAAGGAAGAAGAATGTGAGGTGGCAGAATTGCTTCTCTGCCATAAACGAGAAAAAGGGGGGAGTTACCTATAGAAACTTTTGGCGTTACCCTATCAGCCCACAGTACGTTCAGCAACGCATTGTGCCAATTTTTGTGATTTTCAACCACAGTTCTCTTGATAATTTTAATCAAGTTCTTGTTTGTTGATTCTGCTAATCCGTTGCACCGGGGGTAGTAACTAGCAGAATATTTTATCTTAATTCCTTTCTCCAAAGAGAACTCACTCATCTCAAGAGAAGAAAAGTATGAAGCGTTGTCAAAGAATAAACAGTCAGGGATACCGAAACGAGTGATAATATTCGAGTTTAGAAAAGCGATTACCTGACTGGTGTTGACAGTTCTTAGCGCAACAGCTTCAGACCATCGAGTAAAGTAATATGTGGCTGTCACAATATACTTGTGCTGTTGCGAGGACGAAGGGTTAATTGGACCTATGATATCAAGGCCCCATTGCTGGAAAGGAGAATCTACTGAAATAGGTTGCAAGGGAAAGGCTAGTTTTTGCAACCGCCCTGATGCTTTCTGACAGATGATACATTTATGACACAAGGCATGGGCATCCCTAAAAAGTGTGGGCCAGTAGTAACCGGCTCTTAAAACCTTATGAGCAGTGGTGTCACCACTGAAGTGACCACCAGCTTCTCCTGCATGCAACTCGAGCAAGAATTTTTCTGCTTCGTCCTTTTCAAGACAACGCATCAGTACACCGTCAAAATTCTGACGAAACAGTACACCGTTAACCAAATGAAAGGAGGCAGACTTTAGCCTCAACGCTCTTCTCTTGGCAGGGTCAAGGTGATGGGGTGCTGACCCATGTTCAAGACATAATCTAATATCGCCGTACCAAGGACTAAGGAGGTTTTGTACGCAACATATCAAACTTTGATCGCTTTGTCTTGGGTTTGACGTAGCACTATCTTCTTGCTGTCCTATTTTCGAATCAACAACCAACTTACACAACCCTTGGCCTCTCACAATCTGATCTGGGGTGATTTCTAAGTCATACTCCTGCAAGGAGGTGACCCAGTTAGCTCTCTTCTCTCCTAACTCCTTTTGCACTAACAAGTTCCTTACGACAGGGTAGGGGACAATGACTTTTGTCTTTGACTTCAAAATATAGGACTGGAAATGCTTAACTGCTTTGAAAATAGCGTAGGCTTGCCGATCAACTGCTGGGTAGTTAAGTTCAACACCTTTGAAAGTAGAGCTCATAAAGGCGATGGGTACTTCGTTGTTATCAACATTCTTTTGGGTTAGGACGGCAGCATAGGATCGATCGGAGGCAAAAGTGTAGAGTGTAAAATCTTGAGAGAAGTTAGGGCTCATGAGAGACGGAGCGTCTATTATGGCCTTCTTTATGGCATTAAAAGCTTGATTTTCTATGGGTCCCCAGTGATATTGTGTGTCTTTCTTAATTAGGTTCTGTAGAGGCCTGACCATTTCAGAGAAACTGGGGACAAATCTCCTCACGAAGTTAATCTAGCCTAAGAAAGACTGCATGGATTTTTTGGACGTAGGAGGGAGGAGTTTAGTGATGACTTGAGTCCTTTCGGGGTCAATAATCATTCCTTCGCTAGACACAATGAAACCTAAGATTTTACCCTGTTCTACTGCAAAGATGGATTTTTTGGGGTTCAAGGAGATGCCGTATTTACGACATCGTAGCAGAACAACTCGTAAGTGAGCTAGATGATTGTCTTTGTTTTTAGAATAAATAGTCACATCATCTAAGTAAAATACAATGGACTGATTGATTAAGCCTCGAAAAGCAATGTCCATTGCCCTCTGAAAGGTGTCACCAGCATTAATCAATCCAAAGGGCATTTTACGATAAGCATAAGTGCCCCATGGGGTACGGAAAGTAGTTTTGAGTTGGTTTGGTGGAGACATAAGGACTTGGTTGTATCCAGAGAAACCATCCAATAAAGATAGCCTCTCGAAACCAGATACCTATTGAAGGATCTGTTCCATGGGTGGGACAGGATAGTTGTCTTTGTCAGACGCTCTATTGAGGTTTCAGAAATCGATGCAAAGTCGAATTTCCCCGTTTTTCTTCCGAACTGGGACAAGTTTGGACACCCATTGAGTGTGCCTAACAGGAAAAATTATTTTAGCACTTAGGAGTTTATTCAATTCTTTTTGAACGGTCGGTTCAAGTTTAAGGTGCATCTTCCTCAGTTTCTGTTGGAAGGGTAAAGTTTGGGGCTTCATCGGGATGACATGTTGTATGATATTAGGGTCGAAAGTTTTAAGATCATCATACGTCCATGCAAAGACATCCTTAAATTCTTTAAATAATTTAACAAAAGCAGCGTTTTCTTGTCTAGAACATCCCAAGCCTAGGTTAATGCACTGAGATTTTTCACTAGTTCCTAAGTTCACTTTTTCATAAGACAACGAGGAACTATTGGTTTTACAATTGACCATCTTTTTAAATTTATCTTCAAAATCATAAAACTTCTCTAATCTAACTATGGATTTGGGTATGGAATTTACCATGTCTGATAGTGCTTCAGGATATTTTGGATCAGGTATTACCGTAAAATCGTGCAAATTGTCATCGTGCGTGCATTCATCTATCACCGCGCCTTGAAAGGTTTCTTCCATGTGCAGAAAGTTAATGATCTGCTGATCATCGTCAAATACTCTTCAGTTCGTGATATTGTCAGGAACAGATGGTCGAAACAATAGCTCGACAGAGAATGCGTATGGGGACAAACCTTCTGCAGGAAGAAGTTTAGAGGCTACATTAGCTAATATATCTGCTTCAACATTATTTAGTCTAGGAATGGAATTTATATTGAAAGCAGAAAATTTATTCATTAAACTCCATACCTTAGACTGGTAACTTTTGAGATG
>JZKD02S0883753.1:102892-122867 GCA_000966675.3 Picea glauca | reverse complement strand
ACGTATGCACCTCGTTAAGTGTCACATTCACTGTTGCAAGTGTCATATGCACCTTCTCAAGTGTCGCATTCACTTTGTGAGGTGTCACCACTCATTGAAACCATTAAAACAATTGTTCATGACCTCTAAGTCACATGGGAGGAAGAAAACCATCATTTTTTGTTCAAAACACACTTTTTCCTTGGAAATTTCGACCTTTTTTTGAACATTTATGAATTCCAGCGCCCCCCTGTCCATTCTTTGGGTGCACACATAGTGCCCCATATGCCACTATAGGGAAGTGATGATCTAGGATCAACGTTCTATCTCTCACTGGGGGGAGCATTGATGTTGTTGAGAGAAAGGGGGGATCTCCCCCACCTTAATCTATGGGGCCAACTGTAGATTAGGTTAGTTGTGTTCGACCCTCATGCTTGGGTTTCACTTTAGGATTTGATCCAAGCCTCAAGGAGCCATATCCTCAACCATACCCCTCATTTTCTCATGGTTGTTCCGCCTCTCAAGCCTATATATTGATGGTTTTCCAAGGTGAAAAGAAGGAATCTTTCATATATCAAACTTATGTTATTGGTAGCATTGTGCAAGGCGTGGCTGAGGAGAGCTTGGGGAGGCTGTTGCAACTGCATCAATCCTGGTTTGTAGGTATTCTCTTTGGGTTCTCATTTTAATATGCTTGTCCTATTTCCTTTAAGCTTGTGTATTCTTACATGTGCTTGTCTACTGTTCCTTCGATCTTTGTAGATGAATTTGTTTGATCTAATCTTGTAGAGTAGGAGTTCTTTTTTTATCTTTGCTTTCTATTGCAGGTATTGAGTTGCGCTTAAGAGTTTGGAGATCAAGCTCGGATTGGAAGCAACAGAGAAAAAAATCGAAACAAGGTGCATCACACTCTTTCTCCTTCTCTCTTTCTGATTGATCGAATTGAATTCAAAGGGATGTTAGTGTCCATTTGTAGTGTTTATGTCTTGGTATATGGGTCTATAATCCAAGGGAAAGTTCACATGTCAGTAGGGGAATATTTTCGTAACAGAAATTGGAGACTCCACTGGGGAAGGATATTGACTTGTCTTTCCTTAGACCGTCTGAACCTTTGGCTAGTTTGATATTGTTTAGTTGATTGTTTTTTGAGCCTTCCCTCTTCCTTCTGTTTCATCAAGCAATAGTCATAGTTACCAAGCCAGTCTCTGCTAAATTTTTGCTTTTTAATGCTTATTTTCAAACATCTACAGGAATAAAGCTCCCCTAGAGTGGCTACTAGGGTGTTGGTTATATGATCAACGCTCCTCAATGATCTCTTAGGGAGCGCTATAATGCTCCGTCTCTTTGTTTTAGGGAGTGATGATCTCTTGTTTTGAGAATATCCAGGAGAATCTGTCCTGTTTTACTCAGCCCTTTGTTAGAGGTCTTTTGCCTAGAGTCTGTACTTTTGTTTGTGACTTTGTTAGATTGAGGATATGGCTCCTGATCACTCTTTTCATTGTCTTATTTGAGCTTCCAACCTTTTCCAAATTGTGATATTGATTTGCCTTGTTTCTTCTTGGTTTGATCTAAGTCTTGCAAAGTTTTTGGTTATCCGATTGATTGAAAATGTATGCAAAGGTTTTTTGGTCTTAAGTTACTTTTCAAATCTTTCCTTTTTGAATGATTTGAGACTTTATTCTTACCACAACCTAGCTTTGATTTCTCTTTCTTTCCACTTGTTTTTTTAAGACAGTTGAGTGATTTCTCTTTCTCCTTATAAATTTTTGGATTTTTCTCTGAACTTTCTTGTATTCCTTGACTTCTTGTCGATTGTCGAGTCCTTGATCGAGTGAGTTATCATACTTGTTTCTTTAAGTTCCCGTTAGCCTGTGAGTGCATGCTTTGTTTGAAATCCTTTTTGCTTCGTGTCTTTTGTATTTGCATTCAACTCTTTCATTTTGATTGAAAGTAATGGAGCATTAAAGGATTTGCATTTGCTTTCTTTATATATTAGAATCAAACAAAGAAGATAGTTGCATTCTTGTTTTTGGGTAGTGTAGTATATTGAATTTAGAAAATTGCATTTGGGAATTGGGTTTTTTTGTTAAAGAAAGTTGAACCTCTTCTCCCTCCCGTATGTAGGATTCATTGAAGAAAAATATTTGCATCTCATTATTTTGAATTCTTTTGCAGTTAAGTATAAAACATCATAAGTTTCACCTTTTCACCCTTGAGTAAACAACAAACCTGAAATGAAGCGCTTATAAAATTGATCAAACACTTTATATTATTTGGTAGCAAACCTACATTAGCTTAAAGTGTAGGGATTTGGAATAAGTTGTGAGAATAACTTTCCAAAGCCATCAGACAAACATAGAATCTTGTGCTAGGGAGTGGTAAATCCAATTGTTCATATAATAATAGCCAAGATCCCCCTCTCACATAGGGGTTAAACACGAGGTCGCGTGCGAGATAACAATGAAGATTTCCCCTCTGAAGCTTAACCCACGTAGTGAAAAGATAGTATATTGGGGTTCTTCCTGAAAAACATCTGGTTTCATTTGGTCTCGGAGCTTTGTGAATCCCAAATCTATTCGATGTCCTCAGTAGTCTTCTGGTCCACTTGTTTTCAGTTATCTTGAATAATTTCAGACTTATTATCCTACCCATACGTTCGATCCTGACTGTCGACTGTACCCTCCTAGAGGCTGACTACGAGTTGGTAACCTTAGTGGACTATATCTGTAGGGTTGATACACAAGGTGATGGTGAAGGGGAGTATTCATCGTACCTGGGTCAAACATTGGTCAAACTCACTTGGGCTCTTTGGAGGGTAAACCCACAGGTAAAACCATGTGGGAACTTGAACCAAGGTGTAAGTCTTTTAAGTAGGTCACCAACGTAATTGATCCACCTAATCTATCCCATCCCCTTCCTATATTGATCTCATGATGTTAGATTTCATCACCAACTAGTGGTTTCATCAGGGGAAGGTTTGTTTGATTGTTTGATTCTTATATTTGTAGTGTGTGTTATTTTTTTTCCCTAGTGGAACTTAGGTCGATTAAGTGTCAATGGCGTCAGTTCCTGGGCGTACCAAAGAAGGAACCCCTTTTCCCTGGGAACCTTTCGACTTTCCTCCTTTTGAAAATACTAGTCCTCCATGCATTGCAACACTAAGTCTTCCAGGACACACCATTGGGTTACCGGTTTGGTTATTCCCCACTCCGGTGATCTCGACTTTTCTCAGTGCTTCAAATGTACCTAATGCTTTGGATGTAAGCACACCACCCACAAATCAACCTCATGTTGACATTTTGCCTTGTTCACTCGTCAGGTGTCCTTCCCGTTACGAGGAAAATCTCTCTATGGCTAGGGTAAATCACAACAGACATGTATGACTGCAGCAATCAACTCTTTCCCATAAACATGCTATATAAGCCAATGTGCAAGCGAGATAAGAAAGGGACCTACCTTGTCCAGATGTTTGATGATGTCCACCATTGAGCACTTTGACCCAAAGCTTTATACCTGCAACAAGTTATCAAAAAACAAGCGAAGCAAGCATATAGTGATAATATAAAAGGTTAGCACATTAGATAACAGAATCCATTAATATACAAAACAAACATGCCCATGGATAATAACTCATATATTTGCAAGATATCAATTGGACAGGAAGAGAGTATTTCTATTATTAAATGATCAACAAAAGTGAAAATATTACAGACTTCCGTGTCACCACGGTTCCGAACCGAGAAACCAAGTTCCTTCCAACTGGGTCTCCACCACTTCAATCCTCCAC
Source organism: Picea glauca (assembly GCA_000966675.3). Classification (NCBI taxonomy): domain Eukaryota; kingdom Viridiplantae; phylum Streptophyta; class Pinopsida; order Pinales; family Pinaceae; genus Picea; species Picea glauca. Next base: position 119,101 of record JZKD02S0883753.1, on the reverse strand, counting down.
CAAAGGCAAGCTCATAGAAGGGAGACAATGAGGTTCTCCATCAATAAGGGAAGAGATTGGGGGNCTCTTCTCCCTCCCGTATGTAGGATTCATTGAAGAAAAATATTTGCATCTCATTATTTTGAATTCTTTTGCAGTCAAGTATAAAACATCATAAGTTTCACCTTTGCACCCTTGAGTAAACAACAACCCTGAAATGAAGCGCTTATAAAATTGATCAAACACTTTATATTATTTGGTAGAAAACCTACATTAGCTTAAAGTGTAGGGATTTGGAATAAGTTGTGAGAATAACTTTCCAAAGCCATCAGACAAACATAGAATCTTGTGCTAGGGAGTGGTAAATCCAATTGTTCGTATAAGAATAGCCAAGATCCCCCTCTCACATAGGGGTTAAACATGAGGTCGCGTGCGAGATAACAACAAAGATTTCCCCTCTGAAGCTTAACCCACGTAGCGAAAAGATCGTATATTGGGGTTCTTCCTGAAAAATGTCTGGTTTCATTTGGTCTTGGAGATTTGTGAATCCCAAATATGTTCGGTGTCCTCAGTAGTCTTATGGTCCACTTGTTTTCAGTTATCTTGAATAATTTCAGACTTGTTATCCTGCCCATACGTTCGATCCTGACTGTCGACTATACCCTCCTAGAGGATGACTATGAGTTGGTAACCTTAGTGGACTATATCTGTAGGGTTGATACACAAGGTGATGGTGAAGGGGAGTATTCGTCGTACTTGGGGTCAAATGTTGGTCAAACTCACTTGGGCTCTTTGGAGGGTAAACCCACATGTAAAACCGTGTGGGAACTTGAACCAAGGTGTAACTTTTAAGTAGGTCACCAACGTAATTGATCCACCTGATCTATCCCATCCCCTTCCTATATTGATCTCATGATGTTAGATTTCATCACCAACTAGTGGTTTCATCAGGGGAAGGTTTGTTTGATTGTTTGATTCTTATATTTGTAGTGTGTGTTATTTTTTTTCCCTAGTGGAACTTAGGTCGATTAAGTGTCAATGGCGTCAGTTCCTGGGCGTACCAAAGAAGGAACCCCTTTTCCCTGGGAACCTTTCGACTTTCCTCCTTTTGAAAATACTAGTCCTCCATGCATTGCAACACTAAGTCTTCCAGGACACACCATTGGGTTACCGGTTTGGTTATTCCCCACTCCGGTGATCTCGACTTTTCTCAGTGCTTCAAATGTACCTAATGCTTTGGATGTAAGCACACCACCCACAAATCAACCTCATGTTGACATTTTGCCTTGTTCACTCGTCAGGTGTCCTTCCCGTTACGAGGAAAATCTCTCTATGGCTAGGGTAAATCACAACAGACATGTATGACTGCAGCAATCAACTCTTTCCCATAAACATGCTATATAAGCCAATGTGCAAGCGAGATAAGAAAGGGACCTACCTTGTCCAGATGTTTGATGATGTCCACCATTGAGCACTTTGACCCAAAGCTTTATACCTGCAACAAGTTATCAAAAAACAAGCGAAGCAAGCATATAGTGATAATATAAAAGGTTAGCACATTAGATAACAGAATCCATTAATATACAAAACAAACATGCCCATGGATAATAACTCATATATTTGCAAGATATCAATTGGACAGGAAGAGAGTATTTCTATTATTAAATGATCAACAAAAGTGAAAATATTACAGACTTCCGTGTCACCACGGTTCCGAACCGAGAAACCAAGTTCCTTCCAACTGGGTCTCCACCACTTCAATCCTCCACCAAAGGCAAGCTCATAGAAGGGAGACAATGAGGTTCTCCATCAATAAGGGAAGAGATTGGGGGCTGAACACTGTGTTCAAACTTAAAGGACAAAGGGATGCAAAATCAATATGAAGTAATAATTTCTCAGAGTAACTTTGCTCTCAAATTTGATTTCTTTCTCCTTTTCCATAGCTTAGAATTGGCTTCTTTATAGCCTTCAAAATGTAACTGAAGGGTCGAGTCAGAACGTTTCCAATATATGGAAGGCCAAGGATCAGAGATCTCCTTTCATGACATGGAAACCTGACATTTAATTTTGATTTTCTGGCACAAATCGCGATGTACGTGGGCTGTAGTAGAGCAACCTCTATATACGCTTGCTGTATAGGGTGCAAGATGCATATAAGTGGAAAAAATTATATTTTTGTCTCTGGATTTATCAATCAAGGAAAGTGAGTCTGCATAGGGAAATGGAATAAGGCCCTCTCTGTAAGATTGCATAGGGTGAGGAAAATATTGCTCTAACATATGCCCCTTAATGTGTGAGTTTAGAGGAGAATTTGTGATGGCCGAAATACATTATAAACAACCCAGAAGTGGAGTGGTAGAGAACCAGCTGGACGAACTCAATTGCTCATTACATTTTGCACTGAATTTTCATACATGGATGCCAAAAATACACTGCAGATCCATGTGAAAATATACCAAATAAGTGTCCCTGACCATGAATAGGAAAATACAAATGCAGTTACATGAAAATAGTTGTCATAGTCACGAACAAGGCCCAGTAGTACCAGTCTCAAAAACCAATCTGAAGATATCTGAATACCATGGATTACAATATGATCTCCCATGATCATTGAAGTCATATAGTTACCAGTCCAATGAAAAGGAAGCAATAGCTCAGGAAAGCTGTAGCTACATAGTGATATCTTCAAATCTTCTACACAATCCACCAAAGGTGCAAGTCTACATCATGTGAATAAAGGATTTGAGGTCGAACACAATGAGACATCGTTTGATTACTGGTCATTGATGTATACCATTAACAAATGCGAGACAACCCACCGATAATGAAAGTAGGTATCAAGGCACCAAGTACATTCTTACAAGTGTGAATAGAGGAGTCGATGTCGAACACCTGAAGAATCCATTGATCATGAGACATTGATGTATTCCCAACTCTCGATGGTGAGAGAGCCTGCCACTAATGACTGCAAGCCTCAAGGTACTCATAAGAATCTAGGCCCCATTTCTAGAATAAATGGGATAATGTCGATGGAAAGAGACCCACTGAAAGGAGAGCATTAAGGCATCTCTCATTAGTCAACATGAGGTACAAAGCAGGATCTTCATGATTTGGTGGAAATCGGACGAAGAACAAGTTCATGAACCAACAACCCTATGCGTATTTCGCATGTGCAAAATTCAAGCGGTACATGAAAAAGACCCTATGAATAGAAGCCAATGATGAATACCACTGACAAAGGCAAGGAAACCACCAATAAGGTTAATGGCATCTAAGACACTGGATGAATCCTAATGTGTGAATATATATCTTGTCGTCGAACACAAGGGAAACCACCCAGTCAACGACCAATGATGAAATGTCGACTGCTGGGTTCAAGGTTACCTAACAATGATGAAAGTAGGGCCAGGGTGCATGATAGGACTATAATATCATGTGATTTTGAGACAAACTGAGGGTATGCCTGACATGTAAAGTCAATAATTCTGAGGAGTGGCTGACACAAGTTGATATACTTCCTTTGAACAAGAGCACGATACATATGGAGGACTTCGACAACATAGACTTGATGATGAAACCATAAGATGCATGAGGCATCGATGAAATTCTCTATAGGGACTGGAAGAGTAACCACTTGGTAGAGAAGACTCTGTAACAAGCTCAACTTCCTAAGGTCATGCTAATCCCAAAATTATGACAATGAATGGAATCAAATAACTTTGTGCTCTGTTCAAAGGAGACATGACTGTTTCCGATATAAAATAATACTCCCTTCCTGCCCGTATGTTTTTGTTTTTTCATAACAAATGAATGCTATGATACAGAGGAGGAAACAAATGTCGCAAGTAAGAAAAAATAGTTCTAGCAGTGGAATGTACCTATGATCAATGCAGGGAAGTGCATGCGGGAGATGGACACTCAGGGGAATGTTTCCTCTTAGGTATAGGGTGTCAAATTGCAAAGGATATAAACAAGGATCTACTTGGTTGAGGATGCAAAACTGTCGAGGCAAAAATTTTATAACGCAACGTGAGAACCGACTATAGGCTTAATACTGCAAGTAAGGGCATGAGATACAATCACAACTTAATGCCAAAAAATGTCCTTTTTTATGTCTTTTAGTCTACTTGGTGTGAAAAAGGGGTAAACTTGTGCCAAATAGACGTCTTTTCAAAACCAATTTTACGAGTGTGAAAGAGATAAGCTCACTCAGAAATCTTTTCACTTTTTGATAATGAGTTGGAAAAGAGCTTAACTAAGACTCATGACCTTTCAAGTCCAATTTAATCGAGTGTGAAAGGGACCAATCACTCGAAAATATTTTCCCTTTTTAGACGAGTCTAAAAAGAGCTTAAATTAAACTTGTTTGGGAGAGTCTAGGCGACAAGTCACGAGGGAGGCCAAGGCTCCTTTGCTATATTTCTGCAGAATGCCAGTATCTTACAGATAGCCAACATAATCTTGGGAAAAACCAAAGCTCTCCAAGTCAAGGATGATAAAGCGGTAACAAAGTATATAGTCTCCGTGATAGATCAGATAATATCTCTTACAAGAAAATACATAGGTAGGGGCATTGGATACCCCAGAAGACCGTTCCAATCAAAGGTGATCTCCTCAAAACCTGGAGGGAGAGGACTCAAGGAAAGTAGAGCTCTCTCTCATTCATAAGGTGAAATATCAGAGATGTTGATGACGTGGTTGAAGGATGCATCACCCTCTACAAAGAGAGTAGGATTGACCAGAGACTGCACTGGTACGACAACTTCTTCAATTCTAGGTTGAAGAGGATGCATGATAACAGGGATAGGGGATACATCACCCTTGAAAATAGGGGTGTGATCAAGAGAATATTTCAACGACATTACTGTCGTGTCAATCAGAGGAATAAGGTGCGGGGAAACCACATACGCCTCAGAATCCAAAGGGCCCTTAAGTGAGCCCCACGCTTCTGGTATCCTAGCCGTGGTTGGACATAAACAAGTCAGATGACTTCCTTCACAAGTCCTACAAAGGAATTTAGGCTTACGTTTGAGGTGTCTGGGCTTCTCAATGCCTCCAGTGTCGTTCAAGACGATTGGTGACATACTATCAACGTGACAAGAAAAGGTGGGAGAGTCATCTCCTACATGGTATATAAAGGTCGGAGATGTGACATTGATATGACTTGTGGCAACTAAAGTGGTGCCCCCAGCATGACTAGCAACAACCAGGTATGGGTTGTCAACATAACCTGGAGAAGTTGTCGACCCATCTCCAACATGACTGGTAGAGGTTGGTGAAGGAGCTCTAATGCGACTGACAGTGATTGGACTAGCAATGAGTTGTGGTATTTGATGCCAAGGTCGAGGGAAAGATTGACTTTGAAACATTGTATGCCAGGAAGGGTCCTGGTTTACCCCCTGTACCTGTCTGGAAAGGTAGTATCCTCCATTTAATTGATTCAGAGAAGTCTGAACGAGAATCATCACTGAAGTCTGTAGAGAGACGAAATTATGATAATGACTATTCAAGTGAGGATATATGTTGCCCCCTTGTGAAGGGGTCCCATGAAGTGGGTAGCCCAAATCGTAAAACTGATTCTCCTCGTATGAAACACTTGAGGATACATGAGGACTCACCATGGAAAAAGTGTTCAAAGGAAACGACATTGCAGACGAAGGATACATGGATGGAGTGTAGGTAGAATAAGCACCCATCTGAGTATTGGCTCCTGAAAGCGTATAACTAGGACTGGATCCGTAAGTGGGGAGGTTCCAACCTCCTATCGTAAAGGAAGGTTGAGGGACATGACTTGTATCAAACGAAGATGTAGGCATTAGGGCCATGGTGCCCCAGATCAAATTCTAGGATTCATATAAGTGGACCAGGGAGAGGATTGCAAGGGTGAAGGCATATCAATGGGAGAATGAATAGAGACCCAAGGCATGGACTGAGTACCAAAGTTCTACATACCATTATAAGAAACAAGAGGATTCATCCCCATGAACTGAGTAGGCATCATGGGGTAAGAAGAAGTAAATGAGGGAGCCAAAAGGACTCCACTATCCATAATGAGGACTCAGTATAGACTCTTAAGGCCACCTAGTAATCAAAGAGCACACCAAAAGTCAAATGACCAATATGCATACAAATGGGGTAAAGTGGCTGAGTGGCCTCCCTCCCTAAGGAAGGTATGTCTCACCCAAGAGGGGCCTGAGAATCCTTGCTAAATATCAGAGGTAACATAATCAGTTATAAGGGCCCTCGTGGGATTAAGAACCAGTTGGTTAGATCCCCCCAGAGAGGTAATCCTCCATAAAGTCTGTGTGTTGTCCAACCCTTATCTGACCCAGGGTACCTGTAGAATAACCCCTACAAGTAACCTATGAGACACCTAAGTCAAGCAACTAATAAACCACTGTATAATCGATGCACATGCGAGGAGTTGTAAGTCAGGTCCACCGTATGGGTAGGGTAGCAAAGCTCAAAACCTTGAAAGCACAGCCTCTCATGGAGGTAAAGGCACTAACAATATCCCCATATACGAATAGATCCCCAGAAATATCTTTGATGCTTGGAAGGTATTGGGATATCCCTTCAACCAATTTCACGCGACCTCGTGATTAACTCTGGTGTGAGTGGAGCCTCCACTTCCTGATTTAGACACATATGATGATTTAATTTCTTTGGAGAAGTTTACTCACAAAATCATATTCCAAGGCACTAAATCCTAGGCTAGTTTGTGTACCCTAGAAAATAAAATCGTTACTAATAAATTTTAAATTATAGCGTTGATTTTAATGACCGTGATTACTCAAAAAGGTATGGTAGTGAAACTCATGGTGTTATGACTCTGCAAGAAAAGTAAATATGAAAGTAATGCAAAGTCCCAACTTAAAATTTTGATGAATGATATGCTCCTAAAAATGATGCAATTTTCAAATTCAAATCTGCGATTCAGAAGTAAAGATGCAATCTTTCACTATATGCACTAATCTAATGATAGAGATTCAAAGACAAAAAAATGATAAGCAATGCAAAATGCCTATTTTTTTTTTGTATTTTCAATATATTAAAACTGGAAATGCATGGAATGACAAATAACTTGATATATAACCCTACTGTGTATAAAAAAGAGATAACTCAAGTAGGATACCAAGCAACAAAATACCCAGCCCAATGAGCAAGGACAATAAAAATGAAAAAAATGAAGAGAAAGACTTCGCCCATAAATTCAACCAAAAGAGGGTTTTCTGTCATCCCACAGGCACTCAACAGGCACTATAGAGACCTAAGAAGGCCCAGGAAGCATCAAATCCCACCCAAAAAACACCAGACCAAGAAAATAGACAAGGAAAAGAGGTGTACGCGACTGTTCAGGCAAACAGAGCATATATACATAGCTTGCAGTGAGACAACCAACATGTATACGTGACTATCAAGGCAAAATGCATGTATATGATTTAAAACAAGGCCAGGCAAGGGAGGAAGGCTGAAAACTTAGACCTAGAGTGAATAGGAGTTGTCAAGCAATGTTACGACAAGATCCACAATAGAAACGAGAGAAATCTAAAGAGAAAAGTACTTCAGACCCTAAGAAAGAAGATTCATCCCCAATATGGTCCCCAATTCTGTTACGAGGAAAATCTCTCTATGGCTAGGGTAAACCACAACAGACAGGTATGACTACAAAAATCAACTCTTTCCCATAAACATGCTATATAAACCAATGTGCAAGCGAGATAAGAAAGGGACCTACCTCATCCAGATGTTTGATGATGTCCATCGTTGAGCACTTTGACCCAAAGATTTATACCTGCAACAAGTTCTCAACAAACAAGTGAAGCAAGAATACAATGATAATATTAAAGGTTAGCACATTAGATAACACAATCCATTAATATACAAAACAAACATGCCCATGGATAATAACTCATATATTTGCAAGATATCAATTAGACGGGAAGAGAGTATTTCTATTAATAAATGATCAACAAAAGTGAAAATATTACAGACTTCTGTGTTGGCACGGTTCGGAACCAAGAAACCAAGTTCCTTCCAACTGGGCCTCCACCACTTCAATCCTCCACCGAAGGCAAGCTCATAAAAGGGAGACAATGAGGTTCTCCATCAATAAGGGAAGAGATTGGGGCTGAACACTGTGTTTAGACTTAAAGGACAAAGGCATGCCGACTCAATATGAAGTAATAATTTATCCAGAGTAACTTTGCTCTCAAATTTGAATTCTCTCTCCTTTTCCATAGCTCAGAATTGGTTTTTTTATAGCCTTCAAAATGAAACTAAAGGGCCGAGTCAGAACATTTCCACTATATTGAATGCCAAGGATCATAGATCTCCTGTCGCGACATGGAAACCTGGCATTTAATTTTGATTTTCTGGCACAAATCCTGATGTACGCGGGCTGTAGTGGAGCAGCCTGCAGATACACTTGATGTATACGGTGCAAGATGCGTATAAGTGGAAAAAATTTATATTTTTGTTCTTGGATTTATCAATCAGGGAAAGCGAGTCTACATAGGGAAATGGAATAAGGCCCTCTCTGCAAGATTGCATAGGGTGAGGCAAATCTTGCTCTAACACTTCCGTTTCTCCTTCTTTGCCTAATGAAATATCTAAATCAAGTAGCCAGGTTGATAAGAATAATAAGAAATGAAAGGAGAAGAAGAAGAATAAGAAATAAGAAATTCATAAGGAGAATAAGAAATTCATATGGACGAGGCTTCTTATATTTTGGAAAAGCTTCAAATTCCAACTGGTTATCATAATGTCTCTCCCAAAACGTTGTTAGATGATGGAATGGTCAATCTAGTTGCATCCTCGGTTATTCTGGTTGATCAGGTGGTCAATCCAGTTCCATCCCCAGTTAGTCCGGTTGATTAGGTGGTCAATATGGTTTCATCCTCAGTTGAACTAGTAACCCAAGTGGCTGATCCAGTTCCATCATTGATTAACCCCAATATTCCTCTAAAGAGTGCACTTAAAGTGGTCGATCCAGTTTCATCATTGGTCGATCCCACTCCTCCCTTAAGGAGTGCTGCCAAAGTGGTCACTCCAAGTCCATTATTAGTCGATCCCACTCCTCATCCAAACAACGACGATGTCTCTCAGGTCTACCTCGTTAATATTGATTCACTTGGATAAGGGGGCACTTCGCCCATCCTGATGGCATCCCCGTCAAGCACTCATATGATTTCTATTGATTTGAATCATTTGATAGAACCACATATTCCTTCTTATGTTCCTTTCCAAACCACTGTGTAGGTTTGTGATAGGAATATTCCTAACACTATAATAGATGAAGGTGATTCTATTAGCATCTTATCCATGAGTGCTTGGAAAGATTTTGTTTCCCCACAACTTGCGCCCATGTCTTAGAATCTGTTGACCTTCGAAAGAAGAGTTAGTCAAGCTTTAGGGATCCTTCCTCAGTTTTGAGATACTTTGGGAGGAATAATGGTCTACGTCGATGTGATGGTAGTTCATGACCCCTTGGAATTTAACCTGCTCCTCAGGAAAGACTATGTTTATGTTATGAGAGATTTTGTGTCCACTCTTTTTCGAGTGATATGTTTCCCTCACAATGTGAAAATAGTAACGATCGACAAACTTTCATTCATTGACCCTCATCTGATGGTCAACCATCCACCTTACATGAGTGGTCCATACATGACAACGATGTCTGCCCTGCTGCAGGTCAATTATGTAACGACCTGTCCCATGTGTTCAACTCCGAACGAGAGGAAATATCTCCCATCTCTTGACTTAGATAGAGTAGTTGACATGGTCATCTCTTTGATGGGGCTATTAGAGCTAGATCTCCCTACCCTTATCGAGGTCGTCGACATGTATTCCTTCCAGAGTGTTTTTCTTCCATCTAGCGAAGATCTCCTGGAAGCCATGTTTGATGTTTGTCCCTTTACATGTATCCTTTCCAGAGAATTTCCCTATTGGAAGCTATGATCAAGGAGAGGTTACGAGCATAATTTTGCTTCTCTATGGAAAACTTGTTAAAAAATGAAACAAAAACTACGAGCATAGTTTTTCTTATTTGTGGAAAGCTCGTTAAAAAATGAACCAGAAGCTACGAGCATAGTTTCTCCTCTTTGTGGCAAGTGCATTAAAAATTGAAACAAAAATTTAGGGATTGAACCTGGAGTTACAAGCATAGTTTAATTTTGTTTCAATCTTGTGTAAAAATGAAACCAATTCTGAGCTTAGTCTTTGTTCTTTCTCACACTCGTATATACATGAGAATGTGATTGAGTATACTTTTATCACTTTTTCGGACTCATAAAGGTTATACGAAAAATGAACCCCTTGGAGTTTCCTTTAAGCTCTTTTTAGACTCTCTAAACATGAAAAAATTGCCAAGTGATCTTGCTTCCTTTCACACTCGTTAAAATATTTGAAAGGGAATCTTTCGAGTGGTAGTTTATCTCTTTTTCAGCCTCACGAGACTAATTACAAAAAAATAACACTCTAATCAAGCATGATTAGAAGAGTTCTCCCTTGTATTGTTTTACACTTTTTTTTGGGCTTGGGAGACTAAATTTACGAAAAAGTCATTCATGGAGTCACCTTTAAGTTCTTTTCAGAGTCTCTAAACATGAAAAACGACCGAGTTTACCTTCTTTGGGCTCGTAAAACTATGCATTGAAGGACCTATGTGAGTCCAATCTCCATGACTCATCTGGGACTGAACCTCTCCTTCCTTAGGTTCGTTAAACATATGTCAAGGGATTCATCCAAAGGATGAGCTATACCGAGCATCTGTTATCCTCCTCAATCTTGTTAAAAAATAAAGGGGTACTCATCTATCTGGGTGGGGGAAAAATTTGAAGGAAGTGGGTTAGGTTTTTGGAATCCTTTATGGTAGCTATTGTCTCCCTTGAACATGTCACCTATTTGGGTATTGTCTTACAATCGGGTAACCTACTTGTCTTTGAGTCATACCAATTCCTCGTGTCATCATACTTTTTTTTCCAGTTGAAAAGCACTCTTATTGCTATCACTTTACATTCTTGGTACTTGTTGAGTCAATGCTGCCAAGTCAGTTGTCATGCCTCATCATTAAAATGTGTAACATAAATATTTCCCTAGCCTTATCGAAGTGGTCGACATGTATTCCTTCCAGAGTCTTTTTATGCTATCTAGCGAAGATCTTTTAGAAGCCATGGATAACATTTGTCCCTTGACTTGTATTCCTTCCAGAGCATTGTCCTCTTGGAATCCATGATCAAGGGAAGGTTACGAGCTTAGTTTTGTTTCTTTGTGGAAAGCTCGCTAAAAAATGAAACATAAGCTATGAGTATAGTTTCGGTTCTCTGTAGAACGATCGTTAAAAAATGAAATAGAGGTCACGAGCATAGTTTTCCTCTCTGTAGCAAGCTCGTTAAAAAATGAAACAAAAATATGGGGATTGAACCTAGAGTTACAAGCATAGTTTAATTTTTTTTCAAGCTTGTGTAAAAATGAAACCGATTCTCAGGTTAGTCTTTTTTGTTTCTCGTGCTCGTAAATACATGAGAATGTGACCGAGTATAATTTTATCAATTTTTTGGACTTGTAAAGGTTATACAAAAAATGAACCCCTTGGAGTCTCCTTTAAGCTATTTTCAGACTCTCTAAACATTAAAAGATTGTCGAGTGAGATTGCTTCCTTTCACACTCGTTAAAAGGTTTGAAAGGGAATCTTTCGAGTGGTAGTTTATCTCTTTTTTGGCCTCATGAGACTAATTACGAAAAAATGAATACTCTAATAAAGCATGATTATAAGAGTTCTCCGAAGTATTATTTTATACTTTTTTAGGCTTGGGAGACTAAACGTACAAAAGAGTCCATCTGGGAGTTTCCTTTAAGTGTTTTTCAAACTCTCTAAACACGAAAAACCACCAAGTTTACTTTCTTTGGGCTCGTAAAACATACATTGAAAGGCCTATTTGGGACCGAAACATTCCTTCCTAGGGTTCGTTAAAAATACTTCGAAGGAATCGTTTGAAGGATGAGCTTATACCGAGCACCTTTTATCCTCCTCAAGCTCGTTAAAAAAGAAATAAGTACTCATCTACCTGGATGGGGGAAAAATTGGGAAGTGGGCCAAGTTTAATGAAACCTTTATGGCAACTCTTTGTTATCTCCCTTGAACATGGCACATGTCTACATTATGTCATACAGTTGGGTAATCCACTTGTCTCTAAGTCATTTTAAGTCCATGTGTTGTCATACTCTTCTTATTCAAAGAGAACCTTTGGTTGTAGTTACACTATGTATATCATCACATTATGGTTGGATCCTTGCCTCATTGAGTCAATGATTCCAAGTCCATTGTTGTGCCATGCAATGTTGAAGGGATGTATAAACCACTCTGTAATATTCATACCCATGCCAGTCTATTCATATCCAATATTTCATCACTATCATGTGTCAGTTTCGTGTCGATGATGGGGGATACATCAAAACCCTCCTTTGATGAGTTTTTTCCTGTCGACTTCAGTACATCATCTAGGAATTAGACTTAGAAACCAATTAGTACCTTGCAACCTACATGACTTAATGGAAGGTCTCCTCTCTTTCGATAGTTGGTTGACATCACTGGCCTCTGATTGAATGATTCCACGTGTGTTCGATTTCAGCTCACAAAATTCACACCCGTTGGATTGTACTAGGGTACCTTGAGAGTCATTGACATCAATGGTTATCTCTCTCGCATTTGTTAATGATATACATCAATGACCAATAATCAAGTGGTTTCTACCATGTTCAACACCAACACATGTATTCACATGGTTATAATCGTACTAGTTCGGGATCAGGATGAAGACCCTAGGGACATATTTGACATCTACCAACTGTTATTTGACTAACCCAGGTTGCGATGGAGTTTGAAACTTACTGATATACACTGTTACATAGATCCACTTTGTATTGGTCTATGGCTATGTTGTTTTGTCATATTGTAGCTCCATTTTGTAAAATATCGTGGCTACAACTTGATCGAATCATATAGATCCACATTGTATGTTTGGTGGCCATATCCTTAGTCAATATTCTCATGGTTCTGTAGTGTATTGGTCAGCGACCATGCTTTGAGTCATTTGTATTCCGAGCATAGGTATGCCTGCCTCGGGGATGAAACATATTTTAATACTGTTTGATGATTGTTTGCAGCTTCTGCCATTTTATTCCACTCCAACATCCTTGATTTGAAGAATTTGTAAAGTGTTTCGGCCATCAATTTCTCTTATGAACTCACACTTTAGGGGGCATCTGTTACACATCAAAATGCCACATTTGCATTTCGCACCCTAAGTGTCACAAAGTGATGTATGCTCCTTGGTAAGTGTCACATTCACTTTCGCAAGTGTCATATACACCTTCTCAAGTGTCACATTAACTTTGTAAGGTGTTGACACCCCTTGACACCATTAAAATAGTTGTTCATGACCCCTAAGTCATATGGGAGGAGGAAAACCATAATTTTTTGGTCAAAACACACTTTTTCCTTGGAAATTTCGACCCTTTTTCTAGCATTTATGAAGAACAACGCCCCCCTGTCCATACTTTGGGTGCACACATAGTGCCCCCTCTTCCACTATAGTGGAGCGCTGATCTAGGATAATTTTTCTGTCGCTCACTAGGGGGAGAATTGATGTTGTTAAGAGAAAGGGGGGATCTCCCCCACCTTAATATATGGAGCCAACTCTTTGATATTAGGTTAGTTGTGTTCGAACCTCATGCTTGGGTTTCACTTTAGGATATGATCCAATCCTTAAGGATCCATATCCTCAACCATACCCCTCATTTTCTCATGGTTGTTGTGCCTCTCAAGCTTATATATTGAGGGCTTTCCAAGGTGAAAAGGAGGAAGCTTTCAGATATCAAACTTATGATATTGGTAGCAGTGTGCAAGGGATGGACGAGGAGAGCTTGGGGAGGCTGCTGTAACTGCATCAATTGTGGTCTGTAAGTATTCTCTTTGGGTTCTCATTTTAATATACTTGGGCTATTTCCTTCAAGCTTGTGTATTCTTACATGTGCTTGTCTATTGTTCTTTTGATCTTTGTAGATGAATTTGTTTGATCTAATCCTGTAGAGTAGGAGTTCTTTGTTTCTCTTTGTTGCATATTACAGGTATCAAGTTGCACTATGGAGTTTGGAGATCAAGCTCAATTGGAAGCAACGAGGAAAAAATTTGAAACAAGGTGCATCATACTCTTTCTCCTTCTCTCTTTCTGATTGATTGAATTGAATTCAAAGGGATGTTAGTGTCCATTTGTAGTGTTTCTATCTTGGTATAGGGGTCTGTAATCCAAGGGAAATTTCACCTGTCCGTAGGGTAATATTTTTGTAACAGGCTTGGGATGCATGCTATATTGAAAGTTGAGTAGTGTAGGTTTGAGATGGATGCTGTTTGAAAGTTGAGTAATGTAGGCCTGAAATGCATGCTGTTCGAAAGATGAATATTGTAGGACTGAGATGCATGCTATTTGAAATGAAAATAGTGTATGTATAAGATGCATGTAGAGAAAGGTTTCTGAACCTTTGTATTAGATTTGATATTTTTCTCTTTGGTCTGATATTCATTGATGTAGAATACTTACCTTTGATAGCTATACTTTGTTGATCTATATTGAAAATAATGGATATTTTGTATTTGCTAGCACCAAGATCACCTTATATGTAGGCATTTTTGAATTTATACTCCATGTATAATTCACATCTTTGTTGTTTGGTGGAACTTCATGATGTTTTTTTTAACTGCTTCTTTGATATATGTTGAAATATACTTTTTATTGAGCCCTATGTTGTAGAATAACTTGCCTGTGGATAAGCAAGTCCTATGTCTAACCTTATTATAGTCAACACTAGACCATGGGATATATTTCTATGGATTCACCCTATATTTGATGCATACACACTTAATTTATGCTAATTATGCTAAGAGTTTGGAAGGAGGATCTCATACCTTATTAAAATGGTTGTCCTATTGTTATCCTTGCGATGAATCTTCCAAGATCAAGATCCTAACAACCTCTTCAAACTGCCACCTATGCACAAATGAATAAACAAACATTTCTTAAGTGTTTGGGCATAAAAAGGATAAACACATACAATCAGATCTAATCTAATAACTCAAGGATTGTTAGATCTACCAATATTGAACCATCAATTAAGCAACCACGATTAAAACACATATTTCAGGGTGAAAAGAACATAGATATATATTATATTAGAAAATAGATAAAACAAATGAAGATATACCTTGATTCTTTGCTACACTCCCAACTCCAATTTCCTTGAGATCCTAATTGGACACCCTTTCTTCGTTGGAATAAATGAGGCAATATTTCCATATCAGTGAAAGAATATAATGAACTCTTAGTTAGGATTATGCTCTCTCTCTTGTGTTGATTGCCTACACCCAACTCTCTAGCAAAATCCAAAAAAATAACTCTTTTACTAATCTCCACTAGCGTGAGGATTCTTCAATTAAAATTACTAGTTTCCCATTGCCCCAATATGGACTCTCTTTATAGGAATGTAGAGAAGGCTAAGAGATAGGTTCAAGGCACAAAACTAGGTGAAAAAAAGTCATGCACAAGTTCTATGCTCAATAATACATCATGGCCAACCCATCTCTCGTAAATCTCCTTAGAACTCTTTGAATCTAAAATATCTCCTTAGAACTCTATGAATCTAAAATATCTCAGGGGTGGCCATGGGTTTAGTATTTATAACCAAAGACCAGGCATGGGTTTTATACGATAAATAAGTGACCATCTACTCTCCTCGCCAGGAAAGGCATGAATAAGATCAAACGCGATGTTTTATTAGCAATTTCTCAAGTACAATTTACAATTTCAACATAATTACATCATTGGGCTCTCTTCAAGGCCTAGGCTAACAAATACAAGTGTAATAGATGCCCCCCTAATGTGTGAGGTTAGAAGAGGAATTGATGGATGAAATACATTACCAAAATACATGGTAGTTGAGTGGTGGAAGGAAGGAGATCATAGATCAAGAAACCATGAAGTACTTACGAATAGATATTGACCAATCATATAAATATATCACCCCTGAGGTAGGCATACCCATGCTTGGATGAATAAAAGAGCATGGCTTCCAACACAATAAAATGTGGATCCATGAAATGATATGCTAGACCATGGCCATGAAAGAGTACACGATGGATCCATGTCATATAAAATATCATAGCCATGGGAAAAT
>JZKD02S0883753.1:82708-92728 GCA_000966675.3 Picea glauca | reverse complement strand
GGCCACCCACCTTTTTCGACTGGCTCAAAACAATTTTCTGACAATTTTGGCAATTTACTATTTTTAGCAGGTTTTAACTTCCGGGGCCATTTTGAGGGCCTAAATGAAGGTTTTTCAAGATCAAGGTTCTCAATGATAGTCAAAGGCATGATTTAGCCCCCAAAATGAATCTCCTCAATGATACCTTTCCAACGAGCTATCATACGCCTAAAACGGAGATCGTATGCAAAAGTTACGACCCTGGGAAGTTGATGTTTTTAACTTACCCAAACGGGGCCCACATGAATTTTGGTGCTTCATCTCCTAGGGTTAGGTTTTTGGATGTCTAGGACTTTTGACATTCTTTTTTATTGTAAAAAGGCCTCTAGAGCCCCATTGTAATCATATTCTTGCGAATGCGAGTAGCCCTCACATCTCTTCTTAGAGATAAGATGCCACCATTCTAGCGAGTCTTTCACTCTGTATTTTTACAATCTCTGTACATCTCTTTGATTAATAGAAATCATGTATTACTGTATATCTGTGTTTATGGTTGCATCTCTGATACATTTCTGTTATATTATTGAATATCTGTAATATCTCTGTGCATTTTTTTATTATATCTCCGCTCTCATTTCGTGCCGAAAATAATCCAGATCAATTTGATGGCCAAAATACATTACAAATATTCACCAATGTATGAAGCGAGTGATCCCAGAGACCAGAGTTCAGGAGGTTCCATCTGCAAAATAACAATTTTTCTCACCGAGGTGGGCATACCCATGCTCAGGATGAAATAAAAACATGGCTAGCAATCAAATACACTGCAGATCCATGTCATTTAACTAAATAAAGTGTAGCCACGAGCAGTACACAGTGGATCTACATCTCAAAATCAAAAGATATACATGTATAGTATCCATCTTCAAGAAGCCAATGACACCTGATGGCTGGAGATGAGGTCTTCAGAGCTCAAGCAACAACTTCAAAATCTTCAAAACTCAGGTAGGAGTGTAATATCAGTGTACAACTTCACTACCCAGAGGACTTCGATGGCTCGTTGGGAACAAACAAGAGGATCTTGGTGATCAGGTACATAACTTCATTGATTTTGAGCAAGGACTTGATTGGACTTTCAGGGTGGCCAGGCATGAGGACAAGAGACAAACTATAGAAGGGCTAACTCAAGTTTAGTAAAAATTCCCTTGGACAAAAACAAGACAAAATATGAGACTTAGGTAGCATGGCATTGACATAAGTTCACGATGCAGGAGGCAATGAAAACTCTCCATATGTTTGGAAGGATAACCAAATTAAGGAGGACACAACTCTATGTAGCGAGAAAAAAATTCCTAAGGTCATATTGAATCCTATATAGATGAACAAACATAAGGATGTGCTTTGTCCAAGGGTGACTCATTGTGCTGTCAACAAAAGAAAATACTTTTACCTTCCTCTTTTTGGGGTATATTTGATTTTTTTTTGTCTTTTTCAATAATTTTGGAAAGCTTGAAAAAGAATAAAAGAATTCCACATTACAAAGGAGGAATGAGTGTCATAGACATACTAGTTCCAAGTGCAAGGAACACACTGATGCTCAGAGCAAGGGGACATATGTAGGAAAAGGACACTCGGGAAAAATCCTCCATGGGTCAAGGTTTCAAGACGCAAAGGCAAAGTGATACAAGGCTTGCACATAAGGGATGCTTCATATGGTTCAGTTGAGAGCAACATGGAGCCAATATTAGGCAAAAGATGCAGGAATGCAAATGCGTTAATAAGACACAATGAAAACATCCTTAGATGTAATTTTAATGAACCTTGAGAAGGTAATCTTGACAGTTTTTCATTTTTAGAAATTCTGAAAAAGCGTAAAAGGAGACTCCACTGGGGAACCTTTTTCGAAGGTAGTCTAGTCAGTTTGAAAAAGGGGTAAACTAGCACAGAATAGACGTCTATTCAAAATCATTTTAACGAGTCTGAGAAAGACAAGATCACTCGACAATATTTTCATATTTAAGGAGTCTGAAAAGAGCTTAACTATGGACTCCGTAAGGGATGTTCTTCTTGATCTATTTAATGTGCGTGAAGAAACAAGGTCACTCGACAATCTTTTCAATTTTAGGAGTCTGAAAAGAGCTTAACTATGGAATCCATGGGGGTTCCTTTTTCATAAATTTAGTTCCTCATGCCATAAAAAGGGTTAAATTTATACCTGAGAATACTCTTCTAGAGAATTGAGGCTCCTAGAGTATACCTTTGTTCGTACATTTGACCATCTAGACCGAAAAAGGGTAAACTACCACTTGATAGATGTGCCTTCGAATTTTAGTTTGGCAAGCGTGAAGGGTAACAAGATCGCTCAACAATATTTTCATGTTTGGGAGTCCCAAGGGTGAAACTGAGAGTCATAACATATCAGACATGTGAAGGCTCGAACTCGTAATCAAGATAGGACTAAAAGGACTACCAAGCCTAAAATCATTAGCGATGATATGGACACCAAAATGCAACTAGGATATAACTAGGGCATCCATGTAAAGGCAGGATCTACCACTAAATTTCAACACTTCTAAAGCAACAATGATGGTTCTATGTCGCAACTCGGGGGGTAGTCGATCCTATGACAAAGAAAAAAATACAATGAGATGCAAAAAGTGGAGGTGGAATCCTGACTTAGATGCAAAAAGTTGGAAACATGAATTTTTACCAAAAGACCTTTAAAAATGACCTGACTCTCAAAAATTTTCGGAATACCCAAAGTAACACGTATCGTAACATCCCCCAAGAAACTCAAAAACCATACTAAACGATTTTCAAGCTAGAAAAACGACAAAAAGGGTCCAAAAAATGACAAAAAGGGGCCAAAAAGTCTATAAATAGAAGCTGCCAGCTCATTATCACCATTTTAAATTGAGAACTGACAAAAAATTCAAAAACACCCCTTTGTCGAAAGAGTTGATTCCAGGAGCTTCAGTGGATGAAACGAACTTCCGCTTGGACCAAGTAAGTACAAACTAGCCCCTCCTGCATTTCCATTCTTCTTTTTTGCATTTCTTTTTGTTTTTTGTAGGGGCGCTAACCTTTAAATAGGTCGGCCCTATGTGTACATGGGCTGTCCAAGCATAGCCCGCGTGTGCACGTGGGAAGAAGATATTTTTCCCGCGCACACACACGACTGTTGCCAAGAGAACCTGTGTACACCCTCCAACAAGTGGAAAAATTAAAAAAGAAAGAGTTAACTCTCCATGACTTTGTCATTTTGCAGGATGTATGTTCATTGGAGAGAGAGGGAGCATAAGGACATTGATTTTTTGGTCTTAGAAGACCCTACTATTGTCTCTTTTCTATCACAATGTGGGTTGTTAAATTTCTTCTAGTGTCCAATCATGAGGGAACAACCCAGGTTTTTGAATGCTTTGATAGATTACTGGCATCTTAACGCTAATGAATTTATGCTCGAGGGGCATTCGTTGACTCCAATGACTGAAGACATTTACTTCCTGACTGGTCTTTCGAGGAGAGGTGATCCAGTCAACTTGTGTACTTTTCCCCTCGGACCTCACAACATTGAGGAGTTGATTGTAATCCATTGAGAGGTGGGTATTGAGAAAGTAGGTTCTTAGGTACCTATACACAAGATCAACAACCTATCACTGGAAGTGATAGTTCTACTCATTGGGTAGATCATTGGATCTGCGGATTTACATCAGGCCTCCCAGGCACACATGCATTGTGCAGTGCAGTTCTTAAATGCATGGATTTTTTATTGGAGTACAACCATGCTGGATTGCATGAAGAGACAGCTAATAGAGTGTTGGATACGGGAACACCGAAACTTTAGGTTCAAGACTGTTTTATGTTCCTTTTTCTTTGAGAAGGTACCCAATCTCAGTCCTTGAGAGATGATATGAGGGCACGTGGCCTCTCTCCCAACGCTATGCATATGGGCGACATTGTTGTCGTGAAAAGGGGGAGGGAGGACCATAGAGGCCTTCGATGATAAATTTTTTGACTGGTGGTCTCAGAAGATTCCGACTATAGAGGATTACCCCTATGCTGGGATCGAATTCTCCGGGGATCCTGATATGCCCGTACCTCCCTGAGTAGAATGAGGAGAGCTAGGTATGTTTGTTTTTCAAAGTTATTTAATTTTTATTTATTTATATATATATCATTTTTATGTGTACGAGAGTATCTGCCAACTATGTATCTATTATGTGAAGATGTGGGACCAGTGTGTCCAATAGACTTCTCGAGGACCAGGTGGCGTCCTCGACCAAAGGCAGGACTAACAACAGTCACCGAAATAGCAGCAGCAGCGGGGGGGATCAAGCCGGAGAGGCTGAGAGAGTATTGAGACAGGTGGAGCGGAACCTCACCGCACTCACTTGTACAGTCCCTATGGCGAAGATCAAGTCTCTCCCACCGTCGATGCAACCTCACGTAGTTGGGGTGCCACGGACCTGGGTCCAACTTTTTCGGCGTTTGGCGAATGCCATTGTTCACTACTGTTGTGCCTCTTTTGTCACCTAAATGAGAAAAACATAGGTGCTTACAATCTTAGTTGGGTTGGCTAAGCAAGACAGCAGTAAAGGAAAGGGTTAGAAGAATAAACATAAAAGACTAAGCTAAGAATTAAACAAGGAAAGGAAAAAACCACTAAACTATTGTGCATAAGGACATAAGAACAAGAAACAAACAAGACTCATTTCACTAATGGAAAGGATTGTATTAGTGAAAAGAAAACACCAAAGAGAAAGGGGACTTTGGGTCCCTTCTTCCTCCAAGGGAGGGCTCTTGGACCCCCAAGATTGATCTCTTCTTACAACTTGGAAACTTGAAAGAAATGGTGAAAGAATACCGAGCTAACCCACTCAAAAGGTGATGTGGATTTCCCAAATGGAATGGTGCTAGTATGCTCTTGATAAGAAAAGAGGTTTCCCCAAGAGAATAGTAGCAGGATAACCTTGCAAATGAATTCCTTGAAAATGTAGTGCACCCATGGCCTTGTTTTATAGAACCACTTTGAGGTATTGTGCAACCAGCTTTTAGTGTGAAAAGGGGCTGTTTAGGGCACCTTTATGTCTTTGAACAGCCACCTGGCTGGATCCAGCTAAGGTTTGGATGTCAAATTGACTTGGAAGCTGAACCAGAGGTGGGTGGGAGGCCGACCAACATTATAAATGTGCCGTTCTCAGGTGTGTGTGGCTTTTAGTGTCCACAGTTGCGCATCGTGTGCATGTGCGCTTTTCCTGTGTTTCTTGATGGTGCATGTGCGTGCGCGCCCTGTGTAGTCATAACGCATCTTGATTTTATAACTGGTTGTATAGTTTTGGACCTTTTGGAAATGCTTTTCTGGTAATTTTGGTCCATGGGTGGACTCATAGCCGTTTGAAGATGCTGGATTCCTGTAACCATTTGCGGATGAAATTTCAGTGATAACAAATGCCCCCTGATGGATGAGGTTAGGAGCATATGGATAGCCGAAATTCATCAATGTTTCTTCTACTGAGAGTATAGTTGTAAGAAAGAGCAATAGTGAGAGTATCAAGAGTGACCCGGTGGAGGGAGAAGGGAACCTGTAGGACCCAACCTTTTGGAAGGTGTGGAAAATAAATTGTGTACAAACGAGGCGGAAATGCCCCATGCTCGTGTCATGTAACTCAAAAAAGGGTGTTGTACAGTAACTGAAACTATGTGTTGATGTAGACAATTGTAGCTCCCTCGAGGGTAGTTTTGAAAAAGGCAGAGGACAATTCTGATGAGGAACATACTCTGAACAGTAGGCAATGACACCTGTAAGAAGTATCAAGGATTCCGTGGGCATTGATAGCCCAACAAAGTTCAGAGGTCTTCGGTAAATATAAAAAACAACTACAATAGTCACAAAGTAAGACCCACCGTAACATGAGAAAGTGTTGAAGTCGAATTTTATGGGGGTCAATGACAGTAGAGAGCAATGATGGTTCTCTCTATGCCGTCTAAAACTTCTCATTGTAAAGTTAATGAGAGTCAAGATATTGTCGCCCTTCTAGAAACTGTGCTGATGTCGACAAAAAGGGAGACACGACTCCAAGAAGCAAAGGGTTTTTTGAAATCCACTAGTTGAGGTCAGGAACTGAGGAGGTACATGAACGAAGTCAATATGTGTGGAGACTCAAGACTTCCCTTGGTTGGGACTATATGCGAAGTATAAATGGATGCAACCGTTCAACTAGGTCAGGTGTCAGGGGGACAACGAGACGTGGGATAAGTTGTGCTAGAGTCGGGACAAAGTGAACAAACTCAGAGAGCAGAGGTAGGTGGCCTGTGGGATACTTGAAGTTTATGGACGATGTCAACAAGGGTAGGTGATAAGGAATGCCCCAACCAAGGGAAACATGGGTAGTGTTTTCCAAAAAGGAAGAAGGTTGCCAAAGGTGAAGACAAAAAGCTATGTAAAATGCTGGAAACAATGGCTTAATTACAAAAAGAATTAAGAAATCAGTGGGGATAATAATGCAGATACAGAAACGGGTGCCCCAATGTGAGATGGATTGGCCTGAGGATGGCACAAGTTGGTTAAAGAATAAGTGGGGGGTTGGGGCCCCATAGGTAGGTTTCTGTAGTAGGGAAATGTGTGGAGGGAAATATGAAGATGGGAAAACTGACGGTGGATGAAATGGATGGTAAATGATGCTGCGAGAGTGCAGTCAAAACAAAACTGTGAGGAAGTGCCCTGGGAGTCCACTGGGTAGGCGAGCAAAATGAGGAAGAGGAGTATGTGGCTGATTCGTGACATGATGTAAGACTATCAGGACTCCCATCCCTCAAGGTTGAAAACAACATGAGTGTCAAAGTGCCAAGGGGGACTATGAATGGGACAACTCATGTGGGGGAGAGTGCTATTGGGTGACAATACCCAAAATGCAGTGGAGGTGACGGTACTACAGAGCCAGATATAGGGACCCTAAAGGAAAATTTCAGAGGGTGTGACTGGAGATGCAATTGAGATTCAGAGGGAATGATTACATTCCAGTGTTGATTATATACCTGAAGGGGTCACACTGGTGTGTGATGACCTAGTACCTACACACATGAAAACCAAATACCCAACGTGAACAATATTTGAAAATAAAGGACCTATAATAGTTATTTGATAATTTTGAACAAGAGCAGGCGTACCTGAGTGGGGTGTCCTTTTCTTTCACATAAGGTGCAAGGGAGTTGAACTTGGGGAGGTAGTGGAGCGATGGGATCTTTCTTCTTCCGTCTACCCCCAACCACAATGATGGTGCTAGTGATTAGGGGTGAGGGTGGTGTGGTAGGAACAAGTATTGGAATTTGCACTGGGATTGCCTCTGATTGAGGAGGGAGGGATGGTGGAGGAACAATATTGGGTGGATGTAGATACCATACCGGGATTTTCCCCTTGAGGGGGGGGGGGAGATCTGTGATAAGTGGTGCGGTGGCGCTCTCAGGGAACTCATGAGGTAGTATTTCTTCAACTGGTGGAACTTTGATATGGGGAGGGGACTCAGTGATAGGAGTCTTGTCTTCGATGTCTATTCCTTTAGAGGAAACTACATAAACTTGTGCTAAAAAAGATGGGTTTAGGAATGATGGTGCTCCCTGATAAGTGCCCAGCATGGATGGGTCTTGGAATAATCCAGGGCCAATGTTGGCAACTGGAAAATCATTTGAGCTGACACGAACAAGGGGGAGGATGTTATCGATGTTGGTGGAATGGTTAGGCTCATAATGTGTAAGTTGGTCGATGATGACGATCTTCCCATTATGGGGGAACATCATCGTACGAAACACAGAAGAAGTGATTGCCTTCATAGCATACATGTAGTTGCATTCGAACAAGATATTGTAATAAAGTTGGGCATCGATAACTTCAATGTCAATGAGGATGGTTTTTTTCCCAAGTTCTATGGGGACATTTTGACAAAGCCCTGTGGAAGATGTCGTTCGACCGTCGTAAGCTCGAAGGGTGATGGTAGAGGGTACTAGCTCAGGGGAGACAATTTTATGCCATACGTGTTTAGAAATGATGCAGGTGGATGCACCTTCATCGATGATACACCGATAAAATGTGGTGTTCCAAATCTTAACTGGTATTTGGAAAGCTATATGGGTGGGAAGACGTGGTTCTCCATTATCTGAATAAAATGTGATCAGCTGCGTGTCAGCTATGTCGACTGCCCCCAAGGAAGAAAGCAAGGATTTTCACTATGATGGACAGGTTTGGAGGACCTCCAACACAGATATGGTTGTGGGAGATTGGGATAATTCATCAACCAGACTATAATTATGAGAATCCCTAACATGAGGGTTATGTACATTTCGTCGTAAAGGCATATGTGGTATGCAAAGAATGGGTTCCGCGTTAGGATGTGGAATCATCAATGGTTGTACTGTAGTAGCTGGCAGTGTTTCTGAGGTAGTTGGGGTAGAGTCGGGAGGCATACCATATTGACAATTGCGGGTTTTCAGAAGAATTTCTTCACTAGTGAGGAGGACACTATGATCAACCGAATTCCTAGGTTGAGTGGCACCTAGGTTTGAATATTGCCCCATTTGTGGTGGGGTAGGGTCGATCTTTTGTTGGGTGTTCATCACACCTTGGTATGGAATGGGGTTTTGAAAAACAATTAGAGGCAGTGGTTGAAAATACTGTTGTGGGGCTTGTTGAGGGGTAGATGGTGCTGAGGGACGTGTTCTATTCACCGAATCTTTCATCCACTTAAAGTCAACAATTTGGGGGAAATGGTGAGTATATTGACCAAACTCACCGCAAAGGGAACAAGGGAAGGTGGTCCTAACATTTTTGTTGTTCCTTCCTTGACCTTTATTGTTGTTTCCCCCTTGGGGGTTTTGATTCCCCTGGTTTTGGTTGAACCCGACAGACTGGTTCTGTTGGGGTTGGTTATGGTTTCCTCTTGGTCTTGGATTACTATTGTTCCAAATTTTTCCATTATTTTTTGTATTGTTCGATTGATGGGGTGGATTTTCCATGTTCAATTGTTCAAAATTTTGATATTGCTGAATGGGAGAGGGTTGAACAAAATTAACCCCAATGTGTGGTGGTCCTTGTGGTGGAGCCATAGGCTATGGGGGGCCAAAAAATGGAAAGTACGGATTATGTTGAGGCGATGATCCATAAGCTACATAGGAGGGCGTGGCACTTTTACTAGTGCTGAGGGTATAGGTCAAGGTAGAGGGAGTACCGACACTTGGTTGTATAGGTGGGTGGTTTACTAGGGGTGTCGGCAGGGGTCCACTTATGGGTGGAGTCAGGGAAACAGGGTATGGTTGTTGATAAGGTGGAGGAGGATAATAAGGGATTCCTCCATATGTCGATGGATATTGAGGTGAACCATACATGGGTGGTTGTTGAGGCGGTGGGTTGTGGTGTGTAGTGTTACCAATCAATCCGTCTACTGAGTGAGACATCCCAGGTTTGTCTTGGCCAAATGGTATAGGTTTTGGGGTGTCTGGGAGTACCATGTATAGGTATCCGAACTGGGCGTAGATGAGCTCAAAATGTTGGGTCTTGCTAATGGATTTTTCTTCGGTCTGGGGGAAGGTGGTGACCACATCTTTGGAAAGGAGGGAAACAAGTGATTTGAGGAACCAATTGAGACACTGTTGGGGGGTAGCGTCAACTTTGCAGAGGCTACGTCACCGACACCATTCATGAATGTGGTCGAAAATATGTGTAGAGGTGGTTTGTCTGAAATCTGAGAGTAGTTCAAGGCCATTGTCATGATGAATGGGTAATTGAAAGAAGGTAAAAAATGCTTTGGCCAAGGATTCAGAAGTCGCGTGGGACCCAGATTTTTCTTCAACATACCATTTGGCGGATGGACCAGTGAGTGTACGTTGAAATAACCTTAATCGGATGGAATCATCCATGATGCTGTTCGAAGAACACCATAGGTGAAATTTCATGATATGGTTGGCAGGTGTTAGCGATATTTCTTGCTAAGGGGTTTAGATCTCAAAAGAGCGGGTTAAAACCCACTTGCCCAAAGTTTCAAGTGATAATGC
>JZKD02S0883753.1:62463-74269 GCA_000966675.3 Picea glauca | reverse complement strand
TGTTTTGAGTTTCCTTCCATTTGATCACCCTTTAAAACAAACCGTGACATTAAATCTGATGGGCTTTGGGCTCTGCTCCTGCTAGCAATCCAGGAGTGACTTCCGAAAGCTAACAGCAGGATCATCTCCTTATTTCCTTCAATCTTCTGGATGTCTGAAGGGAGTTTGGTAGGAATTGCAGGCCATGCAGGGTTGTGCAATATGGGATCATTGGTGAGTTTAGTCAAATCCAGTATGTTGAGGGAGGCTAAATATGGCATATGGCGGGGGTGGCATAGGATTAGTTCCGGCCATAGTGTGAGTGTTCTGAGTACCTGAACCTTGGAGGGGACTAGGTGGGTTTGTACTTCCCCCTTGAGAGGAAGTTGGCCCCCCGCTTCTGTGTAAAGGAGAGTGAGTGGAAGGTGGACCTTGGGAATTGGACCCAAGTAAGGTGGAACCAAGAAAATATGATCCCAAGACAGTGGCACTCACAGGAGTGTGAGAAGGTGGAGCTGATGAGTTTTCAAGACTAGGAACTCCCCCTAGAATAGGAGGGAGGTTTAGCAAGCGTCTAGAATGATGGGGGTTCTATGGGTCCCCTATGATGTCTAACTAACTGAGTGAATGTGTGTGAATGGTGGTGAGAGAAATAAATAAACAAGAGCCTTTGTTGCAATTTTTGAACTTTACATGATATATATATATATAAATCAAATGTAATCAAAGTGCATCATACATAAAGTGTTTTGATAAAGAAGCATATATGTGGATAGGTGGATTTTGTTCGCGTGGGGGAACAAAGAAAACAAATGCTCATGTCCTAAAAGACATAACGTCCTTCCTCTCAAAATAGCTCTGGACCTTCCAATAACACTCGACAGTGGGGTCTGAAGCCACCAAAAGAGAAACTAGTGAAGGATGAAGCAATCAATTATAATGAGGGGTAAAGGGGGCATATCCCGAAAGAACTGGTGATATTTCCCAATAGCCACACAAAATCCAATCAAGGTGAAATTGCAGCCCACAATTGCCACATGGGTAGATGTACTAAAATTTGGTTACTAGGTACCTTGGTCAAAGTGCGACATTT
Organism: Picea glauca; assembly: GCA_000966675.3. NCBI lineage: Eukaryota > Viridiplantae > Streptophyta > Pinopsida > Pinales > Pinaceae > Picea > Picea glauca. Next base: position 73,197 of record JZKD02S0883753.1, on the reverse strand, counting down.
AGATTTTCGGACTAAGAAATGGGTCACATGATGGATCCCATCCAAGAGATGGGTGCCTCAAGGGGGGATGCACAGAACAAATGAACCTCGGCCTTCAACCCTTCACGGGTATCTCCCTGCCTTATGGTGTTAGGAACACTTGACTTGGAGGATTTAAAGTTCCCTATTTGATAACTTCTATTGTTTTGAAAATGTGAGAACCAGATAACGGGGATTTATTTGGATGCCTATCCCCGAAATCCTACCTAGACTAAAAGATTTCTTTTGGCACCTCCTATGGAGGAAAACTTAGTGAGTTTTTAGAAAAAATTTAGATGTGGTTGTTTGAGAGATTAGGGGTGTGAGCTAATCTCGTTGAAATTAAGTGGGAGTGGATAGTTTCGTCAAGAAAAGGGTGGGGTGTTTCAACATCCATTTGGAGGAAACTTACTTCAACCTCCACGTTTCGAGATGAAGACTATGTGAGTGAGAAGTGACTTTTGTGTGTGAATGAGTGAAAGTGTGCCAATTTTTTAATGAATTAGGTGTCCCCTTGCTACATGTGGACTTCGCTTGGTCCTTACAAGTCTTTGATTACCTATTTAACTAAATTTCATTGGTACAACCTTGCGGAATTCAAAAGTCCCTAGGAAGCTAGCATGTGGACATGTGGGTCCTTTACTATTCCTTTAACTCTCTAATGTGATTTAATCTAAGAAAGCTTTGAAACTATCCTAGATTTTGATCATCTGGGCATTTATGGGCTCGTTACAAAACCTTTAAACTTCCCTAGTGATTTAATCTAAGAAAGCAAATTTCAACACTAACCTATCTTTGTAGCATGTGGGCATGTATGGGCCCATTACAATCTTGAGATGTGTTTGAAAAATAAACTAAGAGGAGTCCCTAGGGGGCTATTGTCCTCTCCAAAAGATTTTATCTTTTTAAGGGAGATGAAATTGTCTTTCAACCTCTTTCTGATTCTCAAGATCGCTTTGGAGCGCGAGAGAAGAGCATACTCAACATTTGATATCCAATTTATAGTCCCAATGCAAGTTTTATATGTGATGTAGAATGATTCCAACTTTTAGTCAAAGCAAGCCACCCATGTGGCGAAATAAAAAACAAAAAGAGAAAAAATAATGATTTTTAACCTCTAAGTGCCTATGTGTTTTGATTAATTATATGAGAGGGAATGTAAGTGCGGTGCAGATTACAACATGAATGGAATCATCTTTAAGAAGGTTATGGGCCTTCATCAGATCATAAAAATCTTACAATGTGTTCTTTTTGCACAGGTGCACGGGTTTCAGACTAGACAAAGGCACTTTGAGCACCAATGCGCGAACTGAAAAAGATTTTTGAGTGCAAGTGCGCAGAAGGCATGGAGTAATGCAGTGTTTTTGGCGCACGTGCACATGATGCGCACCTGTGGGCCAATAAACCCGTGCGCCATTGTCACACGGCCGTGAAGAAAATCTCAGATGGAATTCTCCCAACTCAGCTTTGAATTTGATGTTTTGTAGGTCGGCTTGGGCTGTTTATGGTACCTGCAGGTTAATTAAGTAAAAAGAAGAGCTAAAATAACCCAAATGGGGTAGGAAATTGATACCTTTCCCCAGTGGAGTCACCAATCTGTTGCGCCTCTTTTGTCACCTAAATGAGCAAAATAGAGGTGCTTACAAGCTTAGTTGGGTTAGCTAAGAAAGGAAACAATAAAGGAAAGGGTTAGAAGAGTAAACAAAAAAGACTAAGCTAAGAATTAAACTAGGAAAGGAAAAAACAATTAAACTATTGTGCATAAGGACATAAGAACAAGAAACAAACATGACTCATGTCACCAATGGAAAGGATTGTATTAGTGAAAAGAAAACACAAAAGAGAAGGGGGACTTTGGGTCCCTTCTTCCTCCAAGGGAGGGCTCTTGGACCCCCAAGAATTAGCTCTTCTTACAAATTGGAAACTTGAAAGAAATGGTGAAATAATCCCAAGCTAACCAACTCAAAATGTGATGTGGATTTCCCAAATGGAATGGTGCTAGTATTCTCTTGATAATAAAAGAGGTTTCCCCAAGAGAATAGCAACAACGTAACCTTACAAATGAATTCATTGAAAATGTAGTGCACCCATGGCCTTGTTTTATAGCACCACTTTGAGGTATTGTGAAACCATCTTTTAGTGTGAAAAGGGGCTATTTAGGGCACCTTTAGGCCTTTGACCAGCCACCTAGCCAGATCCAGTCGAGATTTGGATGTCAAATCGACTTGGAAGCTGAACCAGAAGTGGGTGGGAGGGTGACCAACATCATAAATGCGCCGTTCTCAGGTGTGCGTGGCTTTTAGCGTCCATATTCGTGCATCGTGTGCATGTGGACTTTTCCTGTGTTTCTTGATGGCACATGTGCGTGCACGCCCTATGTAATCATAACACATCTTGATTTTATAACTGGTTGTATAGTTTTGGACATTTTGGAAATGCTTTTTTGGTAATTTTGGTCCATGGGTGGACTCATAGCTGTTTGAAGATGCTGCGGAAGAAATTTTAGTGATAACAACTATGATAGGGAAAATAGGCCCCACCCTTAGCTAGGTTGGACTACTTATGTGCTGAGGCACATTTTGTATATTTTTGAGGGCATAAGCCCCGTGACTCTTACTGGACATATTTTTGAGGTTCTTGTGCCCACCCATGTACTCTGATATTTTCATTATATATATGCATATTTACATGTTTTTATGTCTTTTGGATTACATCTATTTTACAAATGTGTTTACATGTGTGTGTGTGCGCTTTTTCTTACATGTGTGCAAAATTCCAATCTAATAAATGATTAGCTGGAGTATCTATGATTTGATTCAATCTCCTAGGAACATGGATATACGTAATGTAATCAAAGATTCGTTCTAAGAGACGTACCCTAAGGAACCGTCGGTGTAGAGTAGGATCGTAAATGCGATAAACCCCATTTAACTGGGACACAACTAGCTGAGCGTCTAAGTAGACCCGGAGGTGAGAGATACCATGCGACAAAGCATCACGAAGCAACTCTAAGAATGTGTTGTATTCAACAACATTGTTTGTGGCGTCACCTAAACATATACCTCCTGAAGATAGAAACTAGCCCTGAGTTGTGAAAATCACCCAAGCTGTGGAAGCAAGCCTCTGAGTGTGCCAGCTAGTGCCGTCCGTGAACCCAATGAACACCCCTGATTCATTTGACATCTGCCACAGTGAAAAATATGACATCAAAAACAACATGTTCATAAAACCAAAAAGACAAAAACTAAGAAGAAAATGTATAATAACTATACATATGTACAAGAAGTCACCCAAGGAAACCTACCTATGAGTAATACTTCTTGAGGTAGAGCCCATTTCTAGTCTCTACCAAAAAATTTCCCTCAAAGTCCACCAGACGATAAGCACCCTTCTTTAGAACCTCCTTCATGATGAAAGGTCCAAACCATATGGGTTTGAACTTTCCTGCCCCCAGGGGATCCTTATCTTAGTCATAGACTAGGATAAGGTCACTTTCAGAGAAAATCCGAGGATGAACAGACCGATCATACTGACACTTGACCTTTTGTTTGTGAGCCTCATTAGCCAAGGCTGCATCCCGATGCTGCTCATCGAGTTGCTTAAGATATAATAAACGTTCTTCAAGTAGTGAAGTGTCTGTCAATAAATGTACTACCAACTTTAGAGAGGGGATCTGACACTCTATAGGCAAGACTTCTTCCAGCCTGTAAACGAGTTGAAAAGGTGAGAAACTGGTTGCAGTCTTAACAGACGTTCGGTAGGCCCATAATGTGGAGTACAACATCAAATGCCAATTTGACTTGGCCGAATTGATCATTCGTTGTAGAATAGTCTTAAGGGACTTATTCACAACTTCCATTTGACCATTCACTTGTGGGTAGTAGGGTAAAAAATCTTATTTCCTTAACCCAAGCTTTGACGTTAACTTGGACATCATTTTATTCTGAAAGTGACTGCCATGGTCAGTGATAATATCTCTCGGGACGTCGAACCTTGCTATTATCTGGTTAAATAGAAAGAGAGTTGCTGTCTCGCCATCATATTTAAACGTTGGCATAGCCTAGACCCACTTTGTGAAGTAGTCTACTGCTATGATGATATAATGATGTCTCCTTGCTGAAGGGGGGTTGCATGTAGAGTAATCAATCCCCCACTTGGTGAAGGGACCAACTGTGATGATGGGAAACATGGGAGCGGAGTGTGCCCTCATATTCCGAGAGAAGATCTGACATGGTTAACACTTCTTGATTGATTCAACACAATCTTTGATTAATGTCGGCCAAAATTAACCGACTCGTAGAATCTTTTGGGCTGTTTCCAACCCAAACAGATGACTGCCACATGCTCCAGTGTGGTAATCATCAAGCACAATTTCTGCTTCTTCACGAGTGAGACACCGATGAAGGATGCAATCTACACCTCGACGATACAGAGTGTCCTTGAGTATGAGATAGTTCTTGTCTTTATGGCGTATACGATGACGCTCATCATGAGAAACATAGGTGGGATCCTCTTCACCATGCACCAACTGCTTCCATGTATTCTTCTCCTCTTCAATTCTCTCTAGTAAAATGGCAAGGGTTTGCAATGGAGGAAGAAGGAATTCTGGCTCAAACTCACAATGTGGTTGCAAAATATTGTTGCAAAGGGGGAATACTGAATTGGGTAGAGTTTCTATGCTCTCGTGCTTCCCTTTGGAATGGGACCCCAACACCTTCTTTTATAGGCCAAAAGATATAGTAATGGTTGGGGTTGTTAAAATAATGTAACTACAAAGTGTATTCTTATTATTATTTGATATATTATTCATTGGATCAATCCCCATTGTGGATTGATCATGTTAGTTATTATAAAGGACCAAATCCCCTTTTGCATATTGGTCAAAAGATAATTGTAATAGGAAGAATAAGAAGTCGGCCCCAAAAGATGTTAAAGAGGCCCCGAAATATAATAAAGGTGGTTATAACCACCCAGTTAGAGAAGTCGTCCCTACCAATGAAGAGACACTTCACACATGCCAGTCTTGTATAAATAAGGAGGCTAACACCTCACTTAGAAACACAACTCACTTGCTCATTTTGAGAGACAAGTTTTGGAACTATAGTTAGAGAAGAAGGAGAGAGAGTGGCACATATTTGGGAGAGTATATTCTGTATTAGTTTGAGTTATCTCTTGGCATTGTATTGGCTATCTATAATAAGGAAGTTTTGCTGGGTTTTCTTCCACTAGAGGATTTCCCAGGATAAAGCTATGTCTCTTGTGATTGTGTATTTCTCAGTGATCTTGTATTATGCTATTGTTATATATTGAATGCAAAGAACTATAATAATGGCTTAAACATTAACATGGTATCAGAGCCCAGCTAAAGAGAGTATCTTTCACAAGAGAAAAGTGAAAAATGTCACTATTACCGTACATGAAAATTAGGGCTTTTTGTTGGTGAGGTATTTCATCCCTAAAACCATCTAGAAAAGTGCGCCCTCCCCCAAGGATCATTTTGGCACCTTCAGCGCACCCTTTCAGTGGCTAGATCTCCCAGAAAGTGAAACCCTAGTTTCACAAAGTACCAGAAAACCAGAAAACCAGAGTACCAGAAGTACCAGAGTACCAGAAGTACCAGAAAACCAGAAGCACCAGTCCAGAAATCCGTAGATCAAGTTTGAGGGGGTAAAAGTTGGATTTTCAGAAATCTGACTGCACCAGCTAACTCGCCTCAGCTCAATGCATCTATCCCCTGGATTAGAATTTCAAAATTCAAAGTTTGAAAAATTGGGGTTTCCTCAAAAAACCCTATGTTGCAGTTGCAGTTGCAGTCTCAGAACCAGTTGTAGTTGCAGTTGCAGCCGTACTACCAGTTGTCGTCACCCTTGAAGTTTTTAAAGAGTCGGTAATGATTATCGTTGCTGCCATATGGTGCCACCACCTGCAAATACTATTAGAGGTATGTACTCACATATGTTTAAATGGTTAAACTTTAAAGAGTATTTGCAGGAGAAGGGATCTCTTTCCACAGATCCAGAAGGATCTCAAAATCCAACACATTCAGAGGAATGATGCAACCCAGGTGTGATTATTTTGATATCCACCTATTTGTTATGACATTATTTTGATCAGTGTTGCATGCTGAAGATATGATCAAATTATTAGATGGATTAAAAGTTGAGATCATAGAGCTTATCCTCTAACCCAACCTTCTGTCAAGATCGCGTATTATCTTAGTACAGAAGATAGGTTGAAGAAATCAATCATCACTTGAGTGAAGGAGACCTGGAAGAAAAGAAAGCAGTCATTCTTGAGGACAAGGCTCCGGGTTTGATTAATCAAGTTGATAAGATTCAAAGGTACACATGACAAGTTGATGACTATAGTTGAGATAGTAGTCTTTGTAAAGTATTATACTTGATAGCATGTGAGCACATAGAGGTAAATGCTTAATGTAATCATTTGTCTGATACAACTAACTCCTCCTCTAGAAAGAATCTCATGTGTTAGTTCCAGGTTTCCATGAAGGAATGTTTGATCACAACACTATGAGAGTGTTGACCTCATTTCGTATTGTATTCCTTACCTTTAATATTTGCTTCAGACAAATTACAAGTGATAGCTATAAAGGAGCTACTGTGATGATTGTTCGTGCTATTGCTTTATATTATCAAAAGGATATTACTCTTGCTTGTTGTTTTGTTGACCTTTCTCCAGGTCACAAGTAATAACCCTAAGGAAGCTATAGTAAAGGTTGCAAAAGGCAATGTGCTAAAGGAGAGATCATAAATGAAGAAATCATCATTGGAAAAGAAGAAGGCGACTTGCATAAGCTAAAGGGTCACTCAAAAGCTGTCATGACCCACGCCATTGAGAATCCATGCGAACTTTGGCATAGAAGATTAGCTCACATAAACTACAAGGCACTACCATACATATGCAAAGTAGTCATAGGTTTACCAAAACTCAAGGTTGACCATGAAGGTGTATGCAATGGATGTGCACAAGGGAAAAACACCAAGAACCCTTTTTCCGAAGAGAGACAACAAAGCAAAAGAATTCCTAGAACTCATTCATTCATATGTGTGTGGCCCAATGCTATCGTCCTCCATTAGTGGGTATGTATATTATGTATCATTTATTGATAAACTGGGTTGTATCTCTTGAAATCTAAAGATGAAGTGTTCAACAAATTCAAGGAATTCAAAGCCTTGATAGAGAATCTTTCTAAGAGAAAGATCAAGATACTCAGGTCAGATAATGGAGGAGAATACACCTCAAATGAGTTTGTGAACTTCTACAAAGATGTTGGGATCAAGAGGGAACTCACTACTCCCTATAATCCCCAACAAAATGATGTAGCTAAACAAAAGAATAGAACGACAATGGAAGCTGTGAAGACTATGATCCATGATCAAGATCTTCCTATGTGCTTATGGGAAGAAGCAACAATGGCAGCTGTATATGTACAGAACTGATTATCCCATAGTGTACTTGGGCTCAAGACCCCAGAAGAGATGTTCACCAAAAAGAAGCCAGAGGTAAGACATCTCAAAATATTTGGCTTCCCAGTATTTATTCATATACCGAAAGAGAAGAGAAACAAGTTGGAACCTTCAGGAAAGAAGGGAACATTTGTGGGATACTGTGAGGTCTCCAAGGCCTTCAAAATATATATACCAGGTCACTGTCACTTTGAGATCAACAAGGACGTGACTTTTGATGAATATGAAACGCTTAAGAAATCAAGAAGATGCCAGCTTGAAGAAGTATATGAACAGGAACCCGCAATCCCCAGGACTGCTGAACCAGTGAGGGAAGTCGTAACTTCCCCTAATGAGGAATTACTAGAAGATCATGGCATGATAGAAGTCCAAGAACCTCCTCAGATGACGATCCTCCATAAAAGGAAGCCATATTGGGCTAGAGAGCTTATTCAAGATGGAGAGAAGAATGGTGTTCCGCAAGGAACTATGAGACAGGTGAAAAGACCAAAGCCATTCTCCAGTTATACAGCTTTGATGTGTGATCTCCTAGAGAAGGAGCCTAACTACTTTGAAGAAGCCATTCAGATGAAAGAATGGGCAGATGCCATGATAGAGGAATACCAATCCATAATAAAGAATGATGTATGGGAAATAGTTCCCAGACCGAAGAGTAAAGACGTGGTATCCTCCAAATGGCTCTTCAAAATAAAACATGTTGCTGATGGAAGTATTGAGAAGTATAAAGCAAGATTTGTCGCTCGTGGCTTTTCTCAAAAGGAAGGCATTGAATATGAAGAGATATTCACTCCTGTAGCCAGATACACTTCGATTAGAACCATCACATCTCTTGCAGCTAAGATGAAGTGGAAGCTGCACCAGATGGACGTAAAGACAACTTTCCTAAATGGTGTCATTGAAGAGGAAGTGTATATATAGAAACCTCAAAGATTTGAAGTTGAATACAGGAAGTATCTTGTCTGTAGATTGAAGAAAGCCTTATACGGATTGAAGCAAGCTCCTAGAGCTTGGTATGGCCGTATAGACAATTTTTTGACGAGCTTAGGCTTTACCAAGAGTAAAGCATACTCTAAACCTGTACTTCAAGGTCATGAACGATGAGCCAGTAATATTACTGCTATATGTGGATGAATTATTATTAATTGGAGAAGAAAATCTCATCACTGAATGTAAGAAGAGACTTACCTCAGAATTTGAAATGAAAGACCTTGGCCTAATGCATTATTTCCTAGGTCTTGAGGTATAGTAGAGTCCTGAGAGAATATTCTCTAACCAAGGGAAGTATACAGTTGAAATCCTGAAGAGATTCGACATGACAGAGTGCAAGTCCATGAATACACCCATGGAAGTGAAGCTAAAGCTGTTGGCCAACACTTCATTAGAGTTGATTGATGCCACACTGTACAGACAAATTATTGGATCACTGATGTATCTAATGAACACCATACCAGATATTTGTTTTTCTGTGAACACTTTGAGTCAGTTTCTGGTAGAACCCAGGCATGTTCACCTAGTTGTTGCAAAACATGTGATAAGGTACCTTAAAGGTACAATATATTGTGGTCTCATCTATGATGGAGATCATGATTTCACATTGAGTGGATATACTGATGCAGATTGGACAAGAAGTGTTTATGACAGGAAAATCACTTCAGGATGTTGTTTCAGTTTAGGATCAACTATGATCTCGTGGCAGAGTAGAAAGAAATCCAGTATTTCTCTCAGCACAGTGGAAGCAGAATACATTACTGCATGTTCTGCCAACTACGAAACTATATGGCTTTGAAAGTTGTTGACCAGTCTATTTGACCTAGAGATGGAAGCAACCACGATCCTATGTGCCAACCAGAGATACATAAAGATGACAGAGAATCCTGTATTCCATGACAGGTCGAAGCACATAGAGATCCAATATCATTACATCCATGACATGGTGCAGAGAGGAGCCTTAGAGATCTAGTACATTAACATGGATGAACATGTTGCTAATGTGTTTACCAAGCCTCTATCTCATGTAAAGTTTGAGCACTTTCAATATAATCTTGGTATAGTCTGAAAGGACCTTCCTCGAAAGGGGGAGTAGTTGCTATGATGAAGACATCTCTTAATTCTGATCGGATGGTTGTGACGTAAAGCAAGATGATGTGATATGACTAGCACTGAGCTTTCAGCTGGATAGCTGTGACGTAAAGCCAGTCTAGTATCCTTCTTCCGACCTGATGGTTGTGATGTAAAGAAGGATGAGTACCTTTCTTCCAACATGATGGTTGTGATGTAAAGTAAGATGATGTGTGACTAGTACTATGCTTCCAGCTGTATAGCTGTGACGTAAAGAAAGTCTAGTTCCTTTCTTCCAACCTGATGGTTGTGACTTAAAGCATGATGTGTATCTTGCTTTCGACATGATGGTTGTGACATAAAGAAAGAAGATATGATGAGACTAGCATTGAGATTCCAGCTGGATAGCTATGAGGTAAAGCCAGTCTAGTATCCTACTTCTGACCTAATGGTTGTGACGTAAAGCAAGACGAGTATCTTGCTTCCAGCTTGAGTGTTGTTACGTAAAGCAAGACGATGAGATGAGACTAGCACTGAGCTTCCAGTTGGATAGCTGTGACGTAAAGCCATCCTACTTCCGACCTGATGGTTGTGACGTAAAGTAGGATGAGTATCTTGATTCCATATTGAGTGTTGTGACGTAAAGAAAGACGATGAGATGAGACTAGTACTGTGCTTCCAGCTTGATACCTGTGATGTAAAGCTAGTCTAGTATCTTTCTTCTAGCTTAAGTGCTGTGACATAAAGCAAGATGATGAGATGAGACTAGTACTATGCTTCCAACTTGATAGCTGTGACGTAAAGCCAGTCTAGTATCTTGCTTCCAGCTTAAGTGTTGTGACGTAAAGCAAGACGATGAGATGAGACTAGTACTGTGCTTCCAACTTTATAGCTGTGACGTAAAGCCAATCCTGTATTATAATGAGCCAACCTCATGCTATGATGATGATGATGTATTAGTTTTTATACTAATACATATTGATGTAGATGATGATGGCATTCCTTTGAGAATGACAATGCTGCCGATGAAGAAAACTTCCGATGATTTATAGATATGCCAGTCAGTGTTCCAAGATGATATTGATGATGTTGTCCTCTCACCCACTTGATGTTGTTGATAATAAAGGCCTCTCTCTCTCGCATGATGCTGCTGAAGAATACCCTTCTTGTT
>JZKD02S0883753.1:27210-45978 GCA_000966675.3 Picea glauca | reverse complement strand
CATAGCCTTTATAGTACTGTTGATAAAGTGAGTGCCTTGGTCACTCATCAAAATCCTTGGACAACCAAATATAGTGATCACTTTCTCAAACAAGAAGTGTGATGTTGTCTCTGCGTTGTAGTCTTTTACTGGTGCTGCTTCTACCCATATTGTTAAGTATTCTGTAATAGTAATGATATATCTTTCTCCTGACCTTCTTTCTTGTGGATTAATTGGTCCCACAAAGTCTATTGGCCATTTTTCAAATACCTGCAAAGTTATTTGTGGTCTTAGGGGCATCTCATCCCTTCTATTAGGTTTACCTACCCTTTGACATAAATAACATCTTTGACAATAATCCTTAGCATCTCTATGAATTGTTGGCCACCATAGTCATGCATGGAATACCTTCTGCGCAATATCTTTTCCTGCATAATGTACTCCAACTATTCCCTGATGAGCTTCTGCAAAAATCCTAGGCCTCTCATGTTCTAGTACACATCTTCTCAAAATGATGTCTGCGCCCATTTTGTATAAGTGTCCTGCAATCAATTGATAATTTGTAGCTCTCACGACCATATTTTTCTTCTGCGCAGTGTTAAAATCTTGTGGCGCAATCCCTGTACTCAAGTATTCCATAATATCAACAAAATATTCATCAACTATTTGGACTGAACATAACTGCACATCAATGAAGTTGTCTTCCAAGTTGGTAGTTTCCTCTCCATTAGTGACCATTGACAGGTGATCAGGTCATGTATTCAACTTCCCTGGTTTGACTATCACTTCAAAATAAAATTCTTGAAATATAAACAACCATATACAGATCCTCCCCCCCAACACTGGCTTGTTGACTAGGTACTTGAGGGCTGAATGATATGTGAACATCTTAAAGTGTTTTCCTAGTAAGTAATGTTTGAACTTCTGGAGTTTTTAGACCATAGCTAGGCCTTCTCTTTTTGTAGTATTATAGTTCTGCTCCGATTCTGATAGTTTTCTGCTTGCAAATGCTATAGGGTGATCCAAATATCCTACTCCTGGCTGCATTAGAATTGCTCCAAGTGCTATCGCTGATGCATCTACATGCACATGAAAAGGATATTCCCAGTCTGGGAATACTAGAATAGGTGCTGTGAACATATTTTATTTTAAGGTGTCCAAACCTTGTTGACAATCTTCATTCCATTGAAATTTAGTATCCTTCTTTATTATTTTTTCCATTGGTGCAGTGATTTGTGCATACCCTTTTATAAATTTTCTGTAGTATCCTATATGTCCCAATGTTTCTCTCAAGAGGCACACTGATTTTGGTGGTGGTAAGTTGACAATAACTACAATATTGGAAGGATCTACTAGCAAGCCTTGTTTTCACACTATATGGCCCAATAATATTCCAAATGGTGTCCCAAAAATGCTTGATATTTGATGATACTTGACACTTTCTACATCTTTCCAACATTATTCTTAACACTTCCACATCATTTTTTAATAGACTATATACAGTTCGGTCATCCATATATAATTATAAGAACTGATGTATAAATTCTTTAAAGGCAGCTATGATTACTGTTGGAAATATGGTTGGTGTATTCTTCAACCCAAAAGACATGATTGTGTACTGGTAGGATCCCCATTATGTGGAAAAATTTGTCTTATACCTGTATTTTGGGGCTTTCTTGATCTGATGATATCATGAGAATCCATCTGTAAATGAATATGCTTCCTGGCCTCCCACATTTTCTAGGACTTCATCTGTAAAAGGTGTAGGGAAAGGGTCACATAGGCAAGCATCATTCAGTTTCCTCAGATCTACACAAATCCTTATCCACCCTTGTTTCTTCTCTTGAAATACCATAGGGTTTATCCATTCAGATTCTTCCACTACTTCTATGATACCCTTGTTTCAATTTCTGCTTTCACTCTCTACTTATATATTGGATTTAGTCTATACAGTCTCTGTCTGACAGATCTAGCATAATTTTTGAGAGGTATCTTCATCTCTCCTATCTCTCCTGCTATGTCTTTCATCTCTGTAAATGTTGTTGGTAATAGGTCACTGTACTCGTGCAGTAACCCTGTTATCCGTTCTACTATTTGTTCATCCCAGTAGTCTCCAATGTTGGCCATTTTGGGATTCTCAGTTGTCCCAATTTTGAATTTCTTTACCTTGATAGGTGGAGAAAATAGTTATGATTCCAAACATGTACCTTCCACCTCTCTTTCACCTTCAACTTATGTAATATGAATGTTGCGTCGATCATCTTCGTCTGGTGCTTCTTCTTCCACATGATAACATGAAAATAGTTCTTTGACTGTTTGTCTATTTTGTTGTTGGTATTCTGTCATGAGTTCAACCTCTGGTTCATCAATAAATATCACCCCTCTTATCTATTTGAGTGTTGAATCCATGTTGGGGTTCTGATGTTCAAATGAGAAAGTTACTATAAAATTCTGTTGTAATGTTGTCCATTATGTAGTGCCTCTGCGCAGTTCCTGGTCTACATACTAGTTTTTTGGAATTCCTTTCAGTGTATGGATGAAGTGATGAGGCCATTCCTATGGTGGTGTCATCCTCCATTGTGTCTTGCATTTCTCCAAATTTTTTGTTGGTGTCCCCTATCCGTCATATCTTTGCATTTTATTGCTGTCTTGTTCTGTGCCAAATTTGATGCGCAATAACCTCTTACATTGGTACCCGTCTTTAATTGTTTCTTTGTGCGCACCCCACCATCTTGCAGGTGTTTCCTTGAGTGCAATGTACAGGGATAATATCCTCTAATTCTATAACACTTCATCCTCGTATCTTGTTAGGAATTCCTCTAAGTAATTTATTCCATGAAAATTGGGAGGTTCTCTTATCTCGGTACCCACCCATCTTACTAGGCGGTTTATTCTTGTGCACCTTCTTGTGGATACTTCATGTAATATTTTCTACCAATTTTTCAACCCTATATCTTATTCATAAGCACATGATGTGATGCTTCTCCAACTGAGTACCCCATCTACATTTGGGTTAACATAATCTTCTTCATGAGCGGTGGTTCTATACAACTAGTTTATCTCTTCTAAATCTAGATAAGTTGGTTCTACAAACCTTTTTCCTTCTGAAGGGTCTAATGGCGCAATGACTCTATATTGTCCCGATTCAAATGTCATCTTCCTTGTATTCAAGTTAATTATGGCTTGGTTATCAAATTCCCAATCCAGTCCAAGCAATGGTGGATAAGGTGTTGTGCCATCCACTATTTCTATTACTTCAAAGTTTGCATTAGTGCACACTCCATCTAGATCTACTATCACACCTTTTAGCCTTCTAATTGGGAGAAATCTATGTTGGTTTGCTTGTTTCAATTGGATAGATGAGTAGCCTAATGTGGGCTCTCCCATACATTTCCATGTATTCTTAGGTAAAACATTGACCTCATAGCTTAAGTCCAATATAATGTCTCCCATATTGAAATCCCCAATGTTAGCGTTCAATCTGAATTCCCTACTTGTCCTCCTTCTTGAATGGAGGTGATTGACTATCTTCTGCTCTAACTTCCCCTCTACCTCTATGTTACGTCTTTCTAAGATATGTTTCAAAACTTTAATAGATTATGGATTATTTAGTAGCTTAACACAGGATTGTAGAAAAATCTTTATGGTACTTACTTGATCTACATATTGTGTTTCACTGGTGTGGTACATTGAGGAGGGCATTTCATACATTTTTATGTTATGAGTGTGCTGCACGGTTGATGTAGATGCAACATCTTGCTTGAGGAACTCCTATCTTGCGTCCTTGAATATTTGTTTTTCTTTCTCCACATCGAGCTGTTTCTATGGTTCATTATTCTTCTTCACCTATTGGTGTTGCATTGGATCCTGTATTACAATGTTAACTCCTATCTTAGATCCTATGCACATAACTATGTTGATGTTCCTCCCATCATCTCTGTCTTCTGTATAAATCCATTGAACATACTGATTTTTCTGATTCCTTTTTTCTTGAATATTCCCCAAAAGTGTTGGGCATTAATCCTTTGTATCATGGTATGATGCGCGACAATACATACATGTCGTAGGTGGAAGTGGAAATTCCCTTGCATAATTTCCCGGCTGTTGGCAGTTGTGGCACACTACTAGACCTATGCCTCTTCCAAATCCTCCTCTATCTCGTACTCCACATTTGTATCCACCTCGATCTCCACGTGATGCGTTGTACTGAGGCACTTGATTATATTGCACATGGTTATACTCTGGATTCATGTTGTTATACTGAGGTTGCACAATGTTTTACTGTTGCTACACATCGTTATATGGAGGTGGTACCTGGTTGAAATGTGGTGCATATTTACCTGTCATCATTTCTGCCTGCACCCTATACGTATCCAAAGTTCTCTCCTTCATCAAGTCCAATTTCCTACAATCTTTATCATCGTGGTCCACTGATTTGCAAAAAATGCAGTATGAATTCTTGGGTATTGTCTGGTACTTATGCATCATTGGACAATGATATGGATAATTCCCATTTGTTTTACAGATATCACACCATGGTCCTCCTATTGGAAATGGGTTTGGTATCCCTATTTCCATATACTGCGCAAAAGTTGGGCTCTCATTCTTATGGTGTCCTTCTGTCCTACATGTGGTACACAAAACATCTTCTCTTTTCTCTTTCCCTTATTCTGGTTTAGTTGAAATGTGAGGTTCTTCAGATTCTCATTTAGATCTTCTAATGCTGGATCTATTTTCTGATACTGGTTTCATTCCAGTTGTAAGGCTTCTTGTAGAGCCTCTACCCAAGTTTGAAACTTCTGCTGCCTCAAAGGGTATTTCAGATGTGGTAGCATTGAATTCACAAAGAGATGTATATGCTTCATATGAGTCATGACATATTTCAACTTACCCTTCAATCATTTGAACCTCTGATCAATCTCCCAAATAGAATCACCTGGTTTCTATCTGATTTCAATCATCTAATTCATGTATTGATCTTCTGATCTAGGCTTTTGAAATTCATTTATCAACAACTTCTTCACATCTGCAATAGTCTATGTTGTTTCTGGTGGACTATTTACAACTAGACTCATGTACCAATCCAGTGCATGGTCTCTTAGCACGATAGGTAACTGCACAAGTTTTTTTCCCTCATCTATGATATGATTTGCTTCCCATATCTTCTCACATATGAACAAATGCTTTTCAGGATCCTTAGATGCCTCTCCCCAAAAATCTAGTAGCCTAATGGTGGGATCATGTCCTGCCATCTTAAATTGTGATGGACTACTTTTTCCGTGCGGTGTAGATACTTGACTACTACTTTCTGAACTGGCTCCTCCAATTGCTTCTCCTTGATTGGATGCACTTCCTACTGTCTTTCTTCCACTAATATTTGGTTGTCTAAATGGTGGTGTTCTTTCTGGTGTATTAGTTGCACATGGGGTTGTGGGTTCCACACTGACACTGACATGGATAGGAGTGCTACCTTCTGTTCTTTCCCTTGGACCTCTTTTCTTCCTTTCATATGTTTCACATAGGATTTCCTCAATCTTCTCCACAGTCTAGAGATCCTCTACCTCTTCTTCATCACTTTCCAAGCCATATCTATCTGCTATGTATCTATTCTTATTATTCATCTTATATTGGTAGGGTATTACACTACGTGTCTTTCCAACTGTTGCCATAATCTGTTTGATCCGATATTCCTCCATTGTTATTGGGTCCATGGCTTCCTCCTTCTTTCCTTTATTCATCTCTCCCTCCATTCCTCATTTCTTGTCAATGCGTCCCCTCTTCCCCCATGCACGCAGGGAAGTTTAGCTATCTGCTTCCATAGTCATCACACCTTTGTTATATAGTAAGATCTTGATTGAAGTATTGAGTGATCTGATATACATACCTCTAGGTCCTTTTAGGAACTCTTTCTCTACTGTGCTATAAGACTTCACAATATTTATTGCAAATTCTGTGATAAACCCTACACCAATACTGTCTAACCAAAAATCTACTGCACCCGTGAATTTGTTGTTAACTTGTTGTAACTACACGATCTCCACAAGATTCCACTCGAGCTGTCTAATTCGATTTGTAGGGTAGTTGTCTTTCAACCTCAATAGCCACTCTTGCAACACATGTGGGAAATCACATAAAAATACCTCATCTAGGTCGTGAAACACATACTTTTCCAGATATTTGTGCGGTGTTAAATTAAGGTTTCTGTCACCTTTCTGCACAAATTCAATCTCCTTTGTTTTCAACCATCTTTTGATTTCCTCCTTCGTTGGGTTCCACGGTCTGAACATTCCTTTTTATACCTTCATTCTCTTCACGATTCTTTCATGGATCCCACTCACTCAATCCCATGCAGTTCCAACCAACAATGAAACCATTTGTTAGTTATTACTCTTTCTACCTACTTCTTAGCTGAACCAGGTTTAGATCTAACAAGTTTCCAACAAAACCCTCTAAAACTATTGACCCCCTTGGTAAACCAGAAGGAAACAAAACACACAAAATTTACTGTGCAATCTCACCCAAGATAGTTCTATGGGTGACTGCAACTCTCAGATTCTTGTAGTCTAGGAGAGAGTGGGGATCTGGGATTGCAATTCATATTCTTAGGTCTTAATTTGGTTTTTCTTTCTATTATACTTAATATTCATTCACCTATTAATTTTATGCATGGATTCTAATAGATATAACATATAACCGATCTCACATAACTATCCAATCAACCACTCATAGTCTAACTACTTAAATAAGGTAAGCATGAAATCAATCACAACACATAACGCATGTGCTATTGTGGTTCACCCCCTCTTGGGCTACATCAACAAAGATATGGATCTTAGTCTCTTTTGTTTAAATTTATGAAACATATGGCACTGCACGCACTACAGTTCCTGATCATACAATCACAAAATAGGTTCCACAAGCTCTGTAAGTCTGACTAGATCACACCAGGATCCTCAGCCTGCGATCTAAACCTCAATATCTAGCTACTTGACTCGCCTATAGCTCAACAACTTACAAAAGTATCTCAGATATTACATTAGTTTTCTTATCCAAACATAAAAAAGCTCAGGAACAACTATAACAACCCTCAACCTCCTCCCAACCTAGAACTCCTAGGTTCTTATTTATACTATTTTTTAGCTTATCATCTATTACAATCTCTTACAAAAACCCTAACCCTAAGGTGGTTAGGTTTTCCTGCATGCACGCCTTGTATGCTTTCCTCCTTTGCATGTGACTTTTCCTCGCACATGCTGCTGCCAGCTGTATTTTTCCATATTAAGATTTATCTTCCCAAAAATGGGATTTTCCTCAAAGTTGCCCTGTGCCCAACAGGATACAAAGTCACTATATAAAGCACCTGGTAACTCAATGTACCATTTAGTGGCACGTCCTATCAAGGTATGCTTAGAAAGTCTCAAAATTATACTATCGTTCACTAAGGAGTTTGAGAAACACCAAAGGTGATATGTCATGATGAGTGTGGAACAATATTCCCTAGGTTTACAATCAAATTTTGGGATATCAAACAATAATTTGGTGTGAATTTATAACCACAAAGGGTGGTGTTTTATGGGGTCATTCATTAACCTAGATAGATCAAGAAGATTCAAAGTTGTCAGGAAAGGAAGCTGTGTGTTGGTGAATGGATTTTGATATAAATAAGATGTACCTTGCAATCCAAATGGGCCTTGTGGTTCCTCATGTTATTGCTCCCATAGACATTGGTTCCCATAGATATATTACTACCCCCAGTGCCATTAGATCCCCTAGAAACATTAATGCCTCTAGCGCTAGTAAAAAAACTAGTGGTAGGACCAGACCCATAATTAAAACTCCAACCAAATGGAAAACCAACATTTGGTATTGCTGGGCCACCTATTGGAATATTTCAAATAGGTTGAAACCCACTTCTAATGGTAAAACCAAGGCCTTTCCCACACCTAAAACAAATTTGTATGTGGGCACTGGTGTAGAAGTAGAGGGACAACTAACACTAGGTAAAATCATGGAAGGAAATGATGTGAATGGTGGCATTACCCAAAGGGGAAAATCAGATGTCATAGGCATAGCTATGTGAGAAGTTGTCCCACTAATTGATGGCAAGGAAGAAGCCATTATGACCCCTTCCATTGTACTATACTATGTGGGAATAGGTCCTCACATAATTGATGACCCACTGAAACTTGACATCTTGCGAGGATTGTTGAAGTAGGAAAAAATATCACTAAATGGTATACTCATCTGAATGAGTAAAGGGTTGAAGGGACCATTAAAAAAGGGTTAAATTTTGGTGGAGGACTTTTTTCAATGACTTCAATTTCCACTTGTTCAGACTCCTCTGAATTTGATGCATGAGCTTTGAAGGATTTTTTATTAATGTTTTTTGATGTGGACAACTACTATCACCCAGTGGCAAGTAGTTCCTCCTCTTCAAGAGGAATTCCTCAATGTCAACGAGATCAATGAAGAGGTTGGCCAACCATGAGAAAAGTGTGTTCTATCCCAAAATGAAAAAAAATAAACTATGGCCAACTAGACACAAAAAACTACATAACACACCCTAACAAATATAAAGATTCAATAGGAAAAAAATTGTAGGTCAAAAGGCCCTTCTGAAAACCAAAAATCCTGGGGGTTGTCAAGTTCCCAAGACTGGATAGTGAAGGTATGAGAGATAATTATGGTAAACTACACGTAATAGTCACACTAAGGTGCAAGTACCCTTGTGAATATGTGCACCATTCTAGGGATATGAAATATTCCCACTCGTAGTCACCTGTGTGATTCTCTAGCAAAAGTCACTATGGATACCACTTCACAATCAACAACTGGAGGCAACATTCATGGGTTGAGACTACATGTGTGGGTAGGGAAACAAAGCCTATAATTTCATACAAAAGTGTTGCCACTGCACTCCAAAACATATGTACATTCAATAATCTACAAACATTAAAACAAGTGAAAAGGGGATATCACTCCACTTTCCCTATTGTGACCTCGTGATTGACACTTGTGTAAGAAGTGATTTCCTGGAAAGAAATCCTTGCTACTAATATATTTTTACACTTGTTAGTTAATAGTTTTGGTTTTATGGTCTTGGAGAATTTACTATCCAATCCTACACCAAGTCCCTAAGACTTAATCTAATGTTTTTCTACTAAAAATAAAAATTCCTAATTAATTTTAAGTTAAGCGTTTTTCTTTTTAATCATTGTTGATTACTCAAAAGGTATCAGAGTGGACTAAATGGTGTTTATGACTCTTTCCAATCCAAAGAACATAAAAATACGAAAATGAAAACAATGCACTTATTTATTTTTACTTCAATGAAAACTATCTGAGGAAGGGAAAATTGATTTCCTTTTTCACAATTTAAAACAAGACAACAATCAATCAAACCAAATGAAGCTACCAAAACTTTCCTCAAAATCTTTAGATCCAACACTCAAACTAGTGCACCAATGCAAATTTCCTTTGAAATCCCAAAATGCTCAAATGAAGGACTATGCTATTAAATTTTCTTTTGATTTTCACTTATAAAACAAATGAAATGAAAGATGCAAAACAAAATCCAATTTGAAAATGAAAGGCAATATGATATTGGCAAGGTCAATATTCACAAGCCAAGACCAATACAAATTTTCAAAGGGAAAACACCAAAAATGCTAAAACAAAATGACCATGCAATGGAATTCTTTTTTGATATCACTTATGAGACAAATGAAACTAAGAATTTAAAGCATAATTAGATTAGACAATGAGATGCACTATGGTTTTGGCGAGGTCACTATTCACAATCCAAGGCTAATGAAAATTCACCAAACACAACAAATACTATGTGAGGTTTCTAAATCCACCTGATGAACCAAATGAGATAAAAAACATATGACTAGATACACACAGGTCAACTATAGATTCCTTGAAACCTCCCTAAGCAAAGACACATCTATATATGAAGCCAAATCAAGGAAAAAATTCCAAAAACACACCTATAGGACTTGATCGTGGGTTGTTAGATTGCAACAAGTGACCAAATTGCCTGGTTGTAGGTTGCACACATGCAAAACACCACTGACCACGACTGTTAAAGTGAACAAGCACAACAAGATATGAATTCAAGGAGAAAATAAAAAAAATCCATCCCAAATATGAGGGATTTTAGATTTGCATGCACTTTGGATCAATCAACACATAATTCAAAGCCTACGTGACCTCACAGGGATGAAAAACAAACAAGGAAACTCCCAAAAAACTAAGGAAGAAAAACAAAGTTCTTCCCCAGTGGAGTCACCAATTATGTGTAGAGTAACTTTCCCATGGATAAGAAAGTCCTCTCATTGACCTTATTATAGTTAGCAACAAACCATGTGATAGATCACTATGGATTCACCCTAGCTCTGATGCATACATACACAATTTATGCTAAGATATGAGAAGGGGGATTGCAATAACTCTTTCCATCCATTTTTTTTTTTTAATTTTCATCGTCAAGAGTATATTCATGTAGTTATGATTGGCACTTTTCTTATATAAATTTGATTTCTTAAATATTCTCCGCATATGATTATTTAATGATTTTGACTAATTATCATGGTGATGCCATGAAAAGATACTCGTCCAAAAGCACTAGCACCAGTTGTCACCATTAAATGGGACTTCTTCTCTATGCAGATATAGAAATGCTATTCTTCTCTCTATTGAAGTAATTATAACTTACTATAGTAAGTTTGGATCATATTCACCATGTGTTCGTATAGAAACTCTGGATCTGTTAACCATTTATGTGTTCATGTAATATTCTTCTTCTTCTTCTTACCTAAGCCCATATTATAATTAAGAAGCGCGGTCTTGAAAGACCGAACTATAACGCCTTAGGGTGGAGAAATATAATGTTGTTTACGTAATTCTTTTATCATTATCTAATTCTATATTGACTTGGGGTTCACCCAATGGTCCAACATGGGTTCTTGAAATCAAATCTATAAACTAAACCATACATACACCTTGTATTAAAGTTGGTGGTGGTTATCAATTTCTATCCTTTATGTCAAAAGGTTTTATGCTTAAATATATTTAATGCTATAACTATATTGTGGGGTATTAGTGGATCGAATCCACAGACCCTCATTGATAACCATATAACCATATAATATGCCCATAAATTATAGAATAAAACCTCATTTGATATGTAATCTGGTTCCACCCATGGCTCTCAACCTTATGGTCTCTGGGAGGTATTTACATATAATTTAAATTTCAAGCAATTGCCACTTGTTAATACACATACATACATCAACGTCATATATTTACAGATAATTTAAATTTCAAGCAATCACCACTTGTTAATACACATACATACTTCAGACATTGACCAATTCCAAATTGGAAACCTTCAAGGCCAACATTACGGGTGAAATTGCAACAATTAAGGGTGAATTGGCCTCCCTCACCACCGCTCTCAACCAATGGTTAAAACAGTCCCATGGCTCTCCCTCCTCTAAACAACTTTCACAATATGAAGGTGATGAATCTTCTCACAATATGGCCTTTCATTCCAATTCCCTTCATCATGACCCCCATTTTCCTAGATTTGAGGTGAAAAAATTTGATGGCTCAGATCCCAAAGGATGGGTCACTCAATTGGAAAATTCTTTCTCCTTGCATGAAATTACTGATGAGCTGGCCAAAATTCGTTATGGTGTCCTCTATCTGGATCTTGAACGTTGGAAATAGTGTAAATGGCATAGAAAGAAACGCCAAGGGTATATTTTTTGGACACTGTTTGTTGCATAGCTTTATGAACACTTTCACACTGACACCCACTATCTAGACCATTTGACCAAGTTGAAAAAATATGGCACAATAGAAGACTTTATATTTTCCTTTGAACACTTGGCTTTCCAAATAGAGGGCATGTCAAATGCTTTCTTCAGGGAATGCTTTATTAGTGGCCTCAAGGATGATTCACACCCAGGTCCTAATGGCTCTCCCTTAAACTTGGTTGGAATCTACTCAACGAGCCAAGGAATCCCCACATATTATCTCCTCTCAGAACCACAAACCATCCTTTATTCCTTGCACTTGACCTACCAATCCTACCCCTCCTGCCACTCCTCTCAAGATCTAGAAATTAACTCGGGAGAAATGGTTGAACACCAACTCAAGGGTCTTTGCTGTAATTGTGATAAAAAATATTTTCCAGGGAACAAATGTAAAGAACATAAATTTTTTATGGCCATTTCAAAGGATGTTTTTGATGAAGATGCTGAGATTTCACTTGAGGTAGCACTACCCCAAGCATATGATCTTACATCACCCTCTGATCCTCCCAAAGTTGAACCACTAATTTCGTTGAATTCTCTCACTGTCTTTTCTGCTCCCCAAACCCTCAAATTGATTGGTTACATTAAGCATATGAAATTCATCATCGTAGTTGATAGTGGCAACACTCATAATTTCATTCATTGCCGCCAAGCCCAAGAAATCAATTGTTATATCCATGATGTTAATAATTTTCAAATCATGATTGTCAATGGCGGTTCCATGGAATGTCGGGGGGCATTATGAAAATGTGTGCCTACAAATTGGTTAGTATAACTTGAAATATCACATTTTTTCTAATGTCATGGTGGTTGTGACATTGTGTGGTGTTGAATGGCTACGCACTCTAGGCCCCATAACCATGGATTTAAAGTATTTTACTATACAATTCCAACAAGAAGGACAACAATATAAATTCCAAGGTATTACAGTAGGCTCTCCGAAGATCATCAGTTCCACCACATAAAAAAGTTACTAAAAAAAGTTCATTTTGGCATCATTTCCCAACTCCATTCCATTCAAGTAGTTGAGACTCCCTTTGTGTACCTTGACCTTCAATCTATCCTTTCCCAACATTACATTGGTTTTCAAACTCCCTAGGGACTCCCCCCCTCATGTGACGACCATGACCATTCCATTCCTTTAATTCCAGGCATCCTTCCTCCCAATGTGTGCCCTTATCTCCATCCCTTTGCTAAAAAAAATGAAATTGAGAAAATTGTCCAATAATTGCTTGAAGTGGGTGTTATTCGTCCTAGTACCAACCCCTATTATTCCTTTGTTTTCATGGTCCTCAATAAGGAAGGCACTTAACACATGAGTCCTGATTTTCGTTCCCTCAACAAACTTACCATCAAGGACAAATTTCCCATTCCTATCATAGATGACTTTCTGGATGAACTCAGTAAGGCTCAATACTTTACAAAACTTGACATCCATTTTGGATAGCACTAGATACCTATCAAAGAAGAAGACATTCCCAAGACTGCATTTCACACTCATGAGCGAAACTATGAGTTCTTGGTCACGCCCTTTGGTCTCTGTAATGTCCCCTCAACTTTTCAAAGTCTCATGAATCATGTCTTTTGTACTTTCCTCCATCACTTTGTGTTAGTATTATTTGATGATATTCTCATCTATAGTAAAACTTGGTAGGCCCATACCACCCATGTGGATCAAGTTCTCCATCTCCTTTCCAAGCACAAAAATTTCCTCAAATAGTCTAAATGTGATTTTGGCATCTCTGAAGTTGAGTACCTAGGTTATATTGTTGGCAAGGATGGTGTACGGGTGGATCCTAATAAAATTAAAGCTATGCAAAATTGGCCTCACCATAAAAATATTAAAAGTTTGCATGGTTTCCCAGGTTTAACATGATATTATCACAAGTTTTTTCATAATTATGGAAAAACCACAGCTCCTCTAACAACTCTCCTTAAAAATAATGATTTCAGTTGGACTCCAACCGATGACCAATCCTTCCAAGCCTTGAAATAATCTATGTGCACTACTTATATATTGGCCCTACCTGACTTCACCCAGACCTTTGTTCTAGAATGTGATACATCAGGGAAAGGAATCAGGGCAATCCTTATGCAAGATGGATGACCTTTTGCTTTCACCAACAGATAGTTTTCAGAGTGACATTGGGCCAATTGATCTATGAAAAGGAAATGCTGGCTATTTTCCATGTAGTGGATCTCTGACACCCTTATCTATTGGCACACTGCTTCCAAATAAAAATAGAAAATCAAAGTCTCAAGTACTTCCTAGAACAACATATTTAATCCTCAAAGCAACAAAAATGGGTGACCAAGATGTTTGGATATGATTATGAGATCATTTACAAGAAGGGAAAAGAAAATGTGGTGGCTGATGCTCTTTCCAGGAAATATGAAGAAGAAGGGTCCCTCTTTTCCCTCTCATTATTGGTCAATGAATGAATTCAGGTTGTTCATCAGGAATGGTTGCAAGACCCCAAAATTTCCATCCTAATCCAACAACTGCAACAGGATCCCCAAGCTACTCTGGGGTACTCTTGGCATAATGACGAGTTTCACTATAAAGGTCACCTATATTTAACAAAATAGTCGGCCTTTAAATCCACAATGCTCTCTGAGTTTCATGCTTCACCTACCTTGGGTCATTCAGGTTTTACCAAAACTTATGAATGAGTCAAATTTTCTTTCTTATGGGACAATATGAAACATGACATACACACCTTTGTGGCCAAATGTGATACCTGTCAACACAATAAAGGAGAGACTTTCAAACCTCCAAACACACTCCAACTGCTTCCACTTCAACCTACTATTTGGATGGATATTTATATGGATTTCATTGTTGGCTTACCCAAATTAGGAAATAAGTCAGTCATCATGGTGGTAGTTGACCGTCTTTCCAAATATGCTCATTTTTTTGCTCTTCAACACCCATTCACAACATCCATAGTGGCTCAATTTTTATGGATAGTATATTCAAAATCCATGGAATTCCTCAGTCTATTGTTTCTGATTGAGATCCAAATTTTACTAGCAATTTATGACAATAATTATTCAGGCTCTAGGGAACCCAATTTCATCTCAACACAACCTATCATCCCTATACTGATGGCCAAACGAAAGCGATCAACAAATGTTTTGTAACACCCTTGTTTCCCCCAGATTGTAATTAATTATTAATTATCACCACCATGCTATGGCATGAGAAGAATGTAAATGTATTATTGTGTATATTGCCAATGAATGAATGTGGGGGTGAAGCCTTGAAGTATTGGCCATGATATCACTAGAGGAAAAGAGTGAGGAAACTGTGTAGAGGGTTCATTATGTCAAAATGACCCAAATTTCTCCTTGCTGAAATAATAAGCATCATCTTGATCCCAAGGTGAAATCAATTAATAAGAAAAGGAATGGTGGTTGAACCATAAACCACCCCAATGAATGGAAGCATGGAGGGTCTGACTGGGAAACAAAAAATTATCAGCCCGAAGTACCACAAAGGGTAGTTTTTACTACAGGCCCAGACTGGACTGAGTTTCCTTCTGATAGAAGGAGCAAGATAGGTCTATAACCTTCACGAGGAGGAGAAAGGCATGGATTAATACACATGAAGGTAGACAAGAAAGAGACACAAAGAGGGAAATGCACGACCGAGGGATATGAAAAAGAAAATAGGAAGAACGCGTGAGACTCTCCAACTGAGAAGAAGAACTGGAAATTTGATAAGTTGTTCTGGTTACTGGATAGAACAAGAGAAAGGATCTATGAGAATTTTCATAAGACATAACTTGAGAAAACTTTCACGAGCTTGATGTTGAGGGAGCATATGATAAACCTCGCAGAGGCTGTGACAGAGAGAGAGAGAGAGAGAGAGAGAGAGTCTCTGAGAAACTACAAAAGTTCCCTAGTGACATCATGGCTTGGCACTGGGGTGGCCAGAGTGATAATAATGAATGCCTCTGAGCCTATGCTTGGGTGGAAAGGCGAGCACCCACAGTCAGTTGGTTGGCTACAACTTGTAATAAATAAGTACTTCATATACCCTATGCACTTAAATTGGATTTTATGATTTGAATATCTGTGATTGTGAAACATTGTGACTCTCATGAAATTAATGGTAATAAGGCATACTGTTCTTTTGTAAACTGTTGTATTAGAATGGTTGTAAGATGACAATTTTGGCCTCTCGGCTGGTTGGAAATTCTTCAAGGTGTTTTTCCAAGGAACAACCTCACAATTCTGGAGTCAAGGAATACTCTATGGGATTGCTACAGTCTTGTTGATCCTTTCGAAATACCTTTTTCCTCGAATTAGAGCTTAAGATCTGTAAATGGAAGGCGCTTCCTTCAAACGAGTCACCCAAGAGATCACAGACTGATTCCCATGACCTTAACAAATTCAAGGCCAAGATTTAAGTGTGTATCCCATGAGAACTCTCAGGAGACCCATATGACGAAGGCTGGAGAAACCTGCGCTAGTCTAAAAGGATTTAAGATCTTATTGGCTTCGGAGCTCCGGGAGTTCAAAACTTCAGAATGTTATAACTTCACAACCGCCAAAACTCCAGAACACCGGAGTCACGAAGTGACACGGGCTGTAGATTTGAGGACACCTAGGAACTATCCCAACCATTGGATCTACATCGTAGTCAACTTGACGTTGACCGATTTAGGAGAGAAAAGGATTTATAACACCAAAACCTTCGAATGCCAGAGTTGTGAAGTATTTTTGTCCGTCGATCTTCGGATCCTTCGATATCCCTCTCAGTCATCCGTTCATAGGGATGTGTGTAACATCTCGGGAGTGAATGGGGGTCTACATGTCAAGTTTCGATGATGCCATGTGTGGTGTCTTTGTGGCAAAGAAAAGAGATGTCGATGACCTCAAGCTTGTGCCACGTATCTTGCCAATGAGTTTCGAGTTGACAGGTGTCCCTCTAGGAGTGGCCTAATACCGATACCAAGGGACCCTTGAGATATAGTTGTGATTCATTGATACAGGGACTCCATGTAGAACCCTCCCAATCATTCCATCCACCAGTGGAAGGATTCACGTGTAGCACTTTGGCAAAGTCCTACTTCGGGAGAAAAGGAGCATTGAGCAGGTAGAACTCCCGAATGTCGAAGTCACGAATTGACGAGGGCTGTCGATTCGATGATCATTCAGGATCCCCTATGATCGTTATATCTAGACCATGGTTAGCCCGACGTTGAGAACTTTGGGATTAAGGAGGAAGACACACCAAATATTCCCCAAAATCCGAAGTTACGAAGTAATGGAGGCCATCGATCCACGGGTTACGTGGACATACCTCGACTATGAGATTGAAGGGCTTAGAGGGCTATCAGTCCAGAGTGACATGGCATGATGATGTCTCTCAAGGTGACATGGAACCATGTTTGATGTGCCATGTGTCACCAGGATTTTTACATTTTACATACCCTATTTTCCCATTAACATGTGACACATGTCACCCACTATAGGAGCCACGTGTCCTCTCTGCTTCACCGCGTGTCACCTATGGAACTCACCTGTTTGGTCCAATTTGGAAAGAGGGGTATTTGGGACCCACCAATGCTTTCCTCGATGTCTAACACAACACCACATGGAGATATTCTGGGACTTCAGAAGTCTGGGAATTCGGGACTCCGAGGGTTTGGGATGCATCGTTGTGGGTAAGTTGAAAGGCCCGAAGGCCCGAGCCATGTGGAGAGATTCCAGGAGTTTGAAAGTCTGAGAATTTGGGACTTCAAGGTTTTGGGATATAACGTCATGGGTAAGTTGAAAGGCCCAATGGCCGAAGCCATGTGGAGAGATTCTAGGTCTTCGAAAGTCCAAGAATTCAAGACTCCGAACATGCGTACAATAAGAAAAAGGGGCATTCAACACCGAAGTGTCGAACTCCAAATTGTCCTCCAGCCTATGTGTTAGATGAGGATTAAGTCCCGCTGTTGGATTGGATGGTGGATATACCTTCCCTACAGGAGGTAGGAACCCAAGGATGGTATTAATGAGGCGGAGCCACGTGGGTGCCACATCACCCTCAACCAAGAAATGATTGAAGGACTTCGGGAATCCATAACTTGTAAACCAAAGGTCGGATTAGATCCTGGTAACATTCATTAGAAAACTAGGGGCGAGTAGAAGAGGATGAATCATCTCGGAGAGATGATTCGAGATGACTTGAGTAAGAAAATTTTTGATGCCCCATCCCTAGAAATGGCACTTAGGGGTTGGATGTGTTACAAATTGGTATCAGAGAAGGAAACAACACTTGGCTTGATTGGGCTTACGAAAGAATAGAGTGAGTATATTTTCTTTCTTAGAAAATTATTAAGGGAGAGGGCACCCTTCCCTACTCTATCTAGTAGAGCAGGATTCAAACAAAGGCCTGAATGGGTCGGGGAACAATCATAAGACTAGTTTACCAAGGCTAAGATGAGTCTGTTGAGAGTATTACTGTTGTACACAAATTATCTGCATAAGTTCTATGAGGAGAAGGGTGCAGATTAAAATTTAGTTGGGATGTTACCAAACAAGATTGAATCATGCTAGACTGTGGCAGAAGAATCTTATCATTTCTTTCGGGAAATGACAACGAGTCCTACAAAAGTGGGACTATGCCAAGGGGTATAATGCTTGGTGCACAAAGATACGATGAAATGCATATCACAAAGATAGAGAATTCATATGACATGGATATATACTTATTATAGCCTGTCATTGAGTGAAAAATATGGTGATGTCATAGATCATATGGTTAGTGATGATCTGACTATGGCATCATAAGTAAAAGGTTAATGATGTTGAGTGCATAGTGCCTTATGAGGATAAGGCGGGAGGAATTAATGAAATGTTGATCCTGGATATGGAAGAGGAAGTGTTGGGACACTTCTAGATGACTAATGGGTCAAGTTGGAATCCAGAGGTGGATGGTAGCCATACATATATGGCTTGGTGTTGA
>JZKD02S0883731.1:0-14106 GCA_000966675.3 Picea glauca | reverse complement strand
CCAAATCCTCTTCTCCAATAGACAATGAAGCTAATGTTGACAAAGCACTCTCAAATTCTAGAGCATCCAAGTTGTGGACATAGATGTTAACTTTATCCTTATGGTCCTCAACATGACCAATATTTTCCTTGTCACCTTCATATTCCATCTCTAACCTCCATTGTAGAAACTTTGTGTTTTGAGATTGATCTCCTTTGATCTTTATAAAGTTAAACATATTTTGAGAAGTATTCTTCTTGATAAGATTCCCATGGTCCTGGATATTCAACAATTAGGGATACAAGGCACAATGCATCTCCTCTTAGAAATTTTCTCCATCTAGGGATTTTTTCCATCATTGGTGTCCACCCAAGAGGCCAAGAAAGTGCTTTGATACCATCGTTATGATCCTGTTGCTGCCTAATCGACACCTCGGGTCACGTGGAAGAAATCTTCAATCCACTAGCTGTGGCCTTGGGGGCAAGTCTCGAGTTGGGTAGCTGTCACCTGACACTCGACTCCTTCATCTAGGCTGACTCCCAGCAAAGCCAAGGGGGGTAGTCCCTAATAAAAGAATCTAAGGCTTGATTAAGCTAAATGCAATAAATTCTAGGAGTTAACGAAACAAGAGCAAAATAACCAATCTACTCTAATAACATATAATGACACATAAAATGATTGCTTATGCAAGAGATATTAAGCAAATAATGTACTTCAACCCAAATGATAATACTTGAAAGTAAATGATAATAAGCAAATATAGATATTGTAGACCAGTGCCAAAAGTAAGAATGTTGCTGCAAGATGAATGTGTTGCAATGCTCTTGGTAAATTTTATTAGTTAAAGATGACTGGTTGAATTAGTGGGTTAATTCAATTAGATGGACCGATAGTGCAAGGCCATTCACGAGTGCATGTTGCAGATTAAAAGTGTGAAAATGAAATCTAAACTAATGTTTGTTTCCTTTCACCACTATCCCTCAAATGGGTACAAGAAAGATTGCAACGAGTTCCAATGGGGAGAGAACTAATCTCAATGAATATCCCCATGAATTCACATGTCAATCTGTCGATATGATTCCGTATTGAGCAATAGTAATAGAAGGTTTTCCCTAATTAAAATTACTCTACACGAATGCAATCCCTCTCTGGTTCGTGCCAAGATCCAACAAGTTGGCGAGGTCGAGAGCACAACAGGGCCTTAACAGGGAAGGTTTATTTCTTTGCAAAAATTGAAATATTGAAAAAGAAACTAAGCTAACTAATCTAAGAAATTGAAACTAAGCTAGCTGTTTTGTGGTGCTTGGGTTTATTTTAAGTTTATTTTAACTTGCTGAAATGAAAATGAGCACATGCAAAAAAGGAGACAATCCCCCCGGGAGTGGGGGGATGAGAGGCCTAGTGGGTGATCCCACCACTTATTTTGAGTTACAATATTTTTGGAAGAAGGTTTGATGGTATTTTATAGATTTAAGACCAACAAACTTACAATAATGAGAAAAAAATGATATTGGAAGAAGGTTAGGTGCCTTTGGTGCTCCGGATCCTCGAAAATCGAGTAGAGTTTCCCCTGGGCTGTTTGTCAAACCTGCAAAAAACAACAAGCTAATGTGGACGAAAGTTGCCCAAAACTGATTTGGGACAGCCTGCAAGAGATGTTAGACTTTATGCAAAAAATACCAAATGAAAGTTTAAGGAAAGTTAGCAAAGTTTAACTAAGAAAGAAAGAAAAAAAGCAAGCCTTCTTAGTGATTATTGTTTGCTGTTTGGGACAGCAAACAGTAAGGCACTAAGATTGCCAAATAAAGAATTAAAGCTCTCAAAATTTACTCTACTTTATGCTAGTTCTAGTTTTAATTATAGCAAATGAAAGTGAAATCTAGATCTAACAAGTATGCGTGCAAAAATAGAACCTACTTTTGATTTACAAATTTAAATTAAGATCTACTTATGCATGTGAAGAAAGTAACCAAGGAAATCTTTAATTTTTTGAGAAGGAGAGAGAGAGAGAAGCTTGGTAATGCGGAATCCTTGGTCTATGGAGTCTTCGGGTGAAAATCCAAGGGACTTTGTTCTTGATAGGCTTGAAGCTTGTGGAATATTGAACTCAAACCAGCCACTTCTCCAAGTATGAGGATCTGTAAAACTTAATAAACTTGCAAACAATCTGTTAAATATTGGTGCTCCCTACACATGAAATCTAGATATCATGTTAATTAACTGAAATTTGCATGCAAATCTTTAATCACATATGTAAAAAGACATAAGATCTAAGACACAAACTAGCTTAGAAGATCTTTCCCTACCATGTGACAACACCCCTTCAAAAGCCAACTTACGAAATTATAATGCAAATAACTAAGCTACGGTTACCTCATAAATTCAAACATGAACATCGAGCATCCACACAAGTAATGCCATCCACCATATTGACCTCCGAAGCCTTTTATTCCAATAGCAAAAAGATATTACATCAATGTTACAACAACAAGCAAGCCCAAACTCTCATTACCCAACAATGGAGAAGAGTGCTTGCTTAAATAGGAAGTGGGGCACATTTCCCAAGGAGGGGGGGCATTGATCCCAAGGTAGACAATCCGAGTGGATGGATAGATCAGGCCACATCTCATGCAAAGTGAAGATAGGCGCCACAAGTCAAATCAATGGAGAGAGGAGGCAACACATTGCCAAAGGGAGGTGACAACCTCCTTGGGATGTGCGCCCCTCTTCTAAAATGCACCACATGCTTGAGGAGGTGCGCACCCTCTCATTGGGATGTCCTCCCACTTCACTCAACTCCACTCCACCTCACTCTCATGTGCCACTAACACTCACTGAACAAAGAGAGAGGGTGAGTTAGCTCAAGACATGCTAAAAACATGTTTTCGACATGTTTCCTTAATAATAGGGAGCTGATTTATTTGTCTTTTATTCACCTTTTTCGAGTAAATTGTCTTTTTAATGAGAAAATGTCAATCATTTTTCTTGAAAAGGGGGTACAAGGGTATAAGGGGTATTCTGGGTTAGAAAACGATACCCCCCAAGGCATATAACACCTCCTAGTACCACTTATTTAATATTACATCAATTTACAATGTAAAAATCCTGTTTTACGAATTTTTTTTACGACTTATTAAAATAATTAAAAAAAGCCTAGAGGGACCTAAAGCCTAGAGGGACTCTAGATAAATGATTAGCATGGTAATATACATTAGACACTAGACTCAGACAAAACACACTAAGGCCTACCCATTAGTACACACTCCATCTTTGGAGGAAGTGAGTGAAAAAACTTAGAAAATTATAAATTGCTAAAAAGCAAGATATAATTAACAAGTGAAAAAACACACTCTAGAGTATGCACTGATGACCAAGTCTTAGAGAGCCGAGTCTTTTACATAATAGAGACCTCATGCTAGCTCATTTTATTACAATTCCCCCGAGGGGGTATGTGTCATGTCCCCATTTTTGGATTCCCCTGTTCGGTAATGGAAATGTCTCCCATGGCTCGTCAGTAAAGGAAAAGGAAGTAAAAAGGGGGTTATTTAATGTCACTTAGTTAGGAGATGTTATGTATTTAAAGTGACATTAAGGAAATAAAGTAACTTTAGATTAGTAAGTTGATTAACCATTATTAAAAGTGACCTTTAATCTTAAAGTGAAAGAAAAAGGGAGAAAAGGGTTATATTTGATTTAGTCAAAAAGGGAAAAAATCTAGAAGGAATGGAAAAATGATAAAAGGAGGGGTAGAGCCTCACTTTTGACATTATGATTTGATCTTTCATTTTGGAAGTGCTCTTGGAGCCATTGTTTTGTTAGGGTTTAGCAAAACCCTTCCACTATTGGTTTGGTTTCGGTGGTGCAATATCCACCCTAGCTAGACAAGAGGGGAATCCGTCGAGGATTTCCATTGGAGCCTAGACTAGACGGGAATCCATCTAGGATTTCCATTGGAGCTTCAATTGAGTTTGTTTCAGCTTGGAGGTGTATTGTATTACACAAGAGATTGGCGAAACTTTATGGAGGAGTTCGTACTCTGATTTCGTAGGTGCTTGGAGGGTTTCAGGAAACCGTGTTCGGAGTCATCCCCGCGGGTTGAGCATAGGGTGTCCCGCGAGGCCCTCGCTAGTTGTCCAAGCCTCGTCATGCGAGGCCCCACCAAACGTCCAACTGTGTCCCGCGAGGCCCTCTGCAATCTGAGTTGTAGAGCTATTTTGGGTACGAGCGACCGAATTGTTGCAACAAGTTTTGTTGGAGCCGCTTGTCATCGTCTACAACAGAGGTTTACAGGGTTATTGCATCATTCTTGGAGAAGGATTGGAGATTTGGAGTCAGCCTTCTGCAGATTGGAAAAGCCATCTACTAGGAGAGATCAGGGAACTACACTAGGTTTTGGTTTTCAGTTTATTGTTTGCTAATTTATCACAACTGCTACAACAACCCTAGTCATTTTATTGTGTGGTCAAAATTCTATTATTAATAAAGTGAAATTGTTGACGAGGACAGATGGTGCTCATAAGTTTATTGAGGACCTTATGTGGAAAACTCAGTTGGAGGAGAGACAAAGGGGAGTTGTAGGTGGGGTCACTAGTATCCAATTACGTATCATCAAAGAAGCACTGGAGCAGATAAAATCTGAGTACTTGTAGCTGTTCATGGATAGGGACCTTGCTCTCAAGTTCGTCGAGGACAAGGAAAGGGAGATTGAGGAGCTGTGTTACCAACTTAGTTTGGCACGCCCTTCATCGATGACAACAACAAAGACTCCATCATCTTTGGTAGCAGTGACACATGAGGGCATGAGTGGCACTCATGATCTGAGGGAGGAGCCTCTTGTGACGATTCCACACGA
The DNA here is from genome assembly GCA_000966675.3 of Picea glauca. Taxonomy (NCBI): domain Eukaryota; kingdom Viridiplantae; phylum Streptophyta; class Pinopsida; order Pinales; family Pinaceae; genus Picea; species Picea glauca. Next base: position 9,275 of record JZKD02S0883731.1, on the reverse strand, counting down.
GGAGCATTCAGAGTTGCAGGTGTATGAGGAGAGGTGTGACACATAGGGTTTTGACCGTGCACTTGTTTTGCATTGCAGGAATCATGAGCCACTTCTTTTGGCTCAAGGCTTAGCTACACAGGAGGTAGTTGAGTAAATTCCTTGTGGACCAACCAACAAGGAAGTATATGCACCAGTCGATTAGGGTATTGAGTATAGGATAGATGTGGATACATCACTCTGGGATCCAAGTTTAGTTGATATTAGTGGAGTGATTGATACGGTAGCACACATAGGATACAAGGTGCTACATGATGATACGGGGTGTGCAGTAGTATACAAGAGTATACAATGATGTACGATGGTGTATGATGGATTTCTGGGACGTTTCCCCCAAGGAGACCTACAAACAAGGACTTCAGACATATCATTGAGTTTGGTTCACCTAGGATCGATGAGTGGATGGATGAGCTTCATGGAGAGGAATATTCCTCGGAGATTGATCTTTGATTGGGATATCACTAGAGTAGGGACATAAAGTAGGATACCCGCAGGATCGCTCTCAGATGTTACCTTGAGTCCTTGGTCATACCATTGGGGTTGACCAACACATTTGACACTTTCCAGTCTTGCAAGCAACGGTAATGGCATATAGTGCTATTTTCTGATGCCAAAAGTATATTCGACAGGACATGGAGGGTTCACTTGAGTCAGGTGAGTGAGGCAAGTGGGTTTATAGCCATGTTAGAGTTCTTTCATTTGGGCTATGTGGTCATAGCACAGGAGGAGATCTAGATTTTATTGGGTTATTTCACAGAGATTTCAGTTGATAGAGTGGTGGATGGCATTATCCACAACGAGGGTTGCACACATGTAGTCCTTGAGTCCACACTTAGGGAGAAGATTATGATGGCTATATGTGATTCACCTTTGGCAGGGCATTCTGGGTACTCGTACGAGTTTGAGGCATTGGAGGTGACATGGATACTTTCCATGGAGGTGTTTAGACTCCACAGATCACTTGAGTACCTTGACAATGATCGAGATAACATATTTTCCAGTGCAGTTTGGTAGGGGCCGAACAAATTATCAGGCACAGAGTTGATTCCTAGTACTTGGTTACCAATATGGCACATGGCTCATTTTGATTCCAATGGTTACCAATATGGCACAACAACACCTAGTAGGTATTGGGAGTAGTGGACTTCCAATCTGGTGGTTTGATCTGGGAATTCATTTGAGTGATAGATTGATTCGGATGATGACGATGATCGGCATATCCATGACAGCGAGTGGTCTGCTTTATTTTTGGGACGCCAATAGAGGGGAGGCCGAGACTTACTCTATATGGCAGGATAGGCTCGAGGTCGGCTGTGGATTTGCAGACTTAGACTTCACTGGGACACCTTCGCAGGGGAGAATTTAGGATGGCGGTTTCAGTCCCTTTAGGGAGATTAGGTTGGGGTTCTTGGAGAGGAGGATGCATACTGGGAGCATTGGTCCGACGGTGATGATTAGGGTGGTACAACGTCGGCATGGTGGTACCTTTCCGGGATTAGTGTGGGACCCTGGGATTACATTGTTTGACAGTTCAACTACTATTAGAGAGAAGAGCATCGGTTTTGACTTTCCAGAGTTTACTTTTGGGAGGCTTAGGAGTGGTTGCTTGGACGAGTGGCCTTTCGAGGAGTTGACCGAGTTTATGTAGCTGATGATTTTTTGGCTTATCAGGAGCAGTCTGGTGGATTCTTGTATTAGCACCTTACAAACCAGTGCTATGAGTAGAGGGTGTTGGAGTATTAGGGATTTTCCCTTTGATACTTGGGGACTAGGTGTAGTGGATGCCCTATCAGTTGATGACCACATAGAGTTCTCTATGATGTCTGATTTTAGAGTTGGTTTAGACGACTTCTCTGAGATACATTGGCTGGGTATGATCCTCGATAGTGGGTGCGATCCTTTGAGGCATTACAACTTGTGGATGCAGGGGGGGAGGATGTAGTTTAGGCAGGAGGATCAAATATTTATGATTAGAGTGGCGCAATGACAACATGATCAGTTGATGACCACATAGACTTCTCTATGATGTTTGATTTTAGAGTTGGTTTAGATGACTTCTCTGAGATACATTGGCTGGGTATGATCCTCGATAGTGGGTGCGATCCTTTGAGGCATTACAACTTGTGGATGCAATTTAGGTAGGAGGATTAGATATTTATGATCAGAGTGGTGCAACGAAAACATGATGAGTCCTTTCTGAGGATATCTTGGGACCTTAGGATTTCAATAGGAGACAGTGCAACAGTTGACACAGAGACAAGAACCGGTTTTTGCTTTCATGAGATTGGTTCCCTAGAAGAGTAGTTCCTTGATGGGTTGATCGAGTTGTTGCTGCACTGAGTGACCTTACTTGTTGGCGGTTTTGAGGAGGCCTCTTATGTTAGTACCTTATTGGACCACACCTTGAGCGGAGGATGCTTCACATCTTACAGGGTAGTGTGGGACCCTGGTATCATTTTGAGTTTCTGTCTGGATTAGTCGATGGAGCGTCTAATCGTGATGGCATTGCTTGAGGACAAACAATCTTTGGGAAGGGAGGATTTGTCATGTCCCCATTTTTGGATTCCCGTGTTCGACAGTGGAAATGTCTCCCATGGCTTGTCAGTAAAGAAAAAGGAAGTAAAAAGGGTGTTATTTAATGTCACTTAGTTAGGAGATGTTATGTATTTAAAGTGACATTAAGGAAATAAAGTAACTTTAGATTAATAAGTTTCTTAACCATTATTAAAAGTGTCTTTAATCTTAAAGTGAAAGAAAAAGGGGGAAAATGGTTATATTTGATTTAGTTAAAAATGGGAAAGTTCTAGAAGGCATGGAAAAATGATAAAAAGAGGGGATAACTTGGGACGCTGGGATTTCAGTAGGAGACAATGCAGCAGTTGACACAAAGGCAAGAGCCAGTTTTTGCTTTCATGAGATTGGTTCCCCAACAGAGTAGTTCCTTGATGGGTTGATCAAGTTCTTGCAGCACCGAGTGACCTTGCTTGTTGACAGTTTTGAGGAGGCCTCTTATGTTAGTACCTTATCGGACCACGCCTTGAGCGGAGGATGCTTCACATCTTACAGGGTAGTGTGAGACCCTGGTATCATTTTGAGTTTCAGTTTGGATCAATTGATGGAGCGTCAATCTTTGGGAAGGGAGGATTTGTCATGTCCTCATTTTTGGATTCCCCTGTTTGACAATGGAAATGTCTCCCATGGCTCGTCAGTAAAGAAAAAGGAAGTAAAAAGGGCGTTATTTTATGTCACTTAGTTAGGAGATGTTATGTATTTAAAGTGACATTAAGGAAATGAAGTAACTTTAGATTAATAAGTTGCTTAACCATTATTAAAAGTGACTTTTAATCTTAAAGTGAAAGAAAAAGGGGGAAAAGGGGGAAAAGGGGGAAAAGGGTTATATTTGATTTAGTCAAAAAGGGGAAAGTTCTAGAAGGCATGGAAAAATGATAAAAGGAGGGGTAGAGCCTCACTTTGGCATTATGATTTGATTTCTCATTTTGGAAGTGCTCTTGGAGCCATTGTTTCATTAGGGTTTAGCAAAACCCTTCCACTATTGGTTTGGTTTCGGTGGTGCAATATCCACCCTAGCTAGACAAGAGGGGAATCCACCCATGATTTCCATTGGAGCCTAGACCATAGGGGAATCCATCTAGGATTTCCATTGGAGCTTCAGTTGAGTTTGTTTCAGGTTGGAGGTGTATCAGATTACACAGGAGATTGGCAGAACTTTACGAAGGAGGTTGTACTCTGATTTCGCAGGTGCGTAGAGGGTTTCAGGAAACCGTGTCCGGAGTCATCCTCACCGGTTGAGCATAGGGTGTCTCGCGAGGCCTTCGCTGGTTGTCCAAGCCTCGTCACGTGAGGCCCTGCCAGACATCCAACTATGTCCCGCGAGGTCCTCTGTGATCTGAATTGCAGAGCTGTTTCGGGTACGGGCGGTCGGATTGCTGCAGCAGGTGTTGTTGGAGCGGCTTGTCATCGTCTTCAGCAGAGATTTACAGGGTTATTGCATCATTCTTGGAGGAGGAATTGAGATTTGGAGTTAGCCTTCTGTAGATTGGAGAAGCCATCTACTAGGAGAGATCAAGGCACTACACCAGGTTTTGGTTTTCAGTTTATTGTTTACTGGTTTGTCACAGCTGCTACAACAGCCCTAGTCATTGTATTGTGTGGTCAAAATTCCATTATTAATAAAGTGCCATATTATCTCTTCTATCTTCCGGGGTACACCACATGTTTGACAAAATGCCTATCTCTGGATTATATACGAAATGTTTGTAAAAAGTCCTCAATCAGCTTAATAACATATAAAGTGTATAACCAGTACTACCTTAGACAGTAAAGCTAGCACAATTCTATTTGGGGACATTACAATATGGAACATGCATAAAAGAAGAAGAAGAAAATTTTGAATGGGCTGTAATGCCCGGCTGGACTTCTGAACTCTGAATTTGAACAAGTGCCTTGTTCAATCTTTGCGGATCATCGTCAGTCCTGCTTGGTGCAACTAGGGAGGTAACAGAGCCTAAATCCTCGAGGGCCCAATGGATGCACTAACATAGGACTAATATTAATATGACAAGAAGTTTAGTGTTATAACAAGTGATTTAGTTATAATATCAATAGATCCAGTGGTAACAATGGTAATTTTGGTATTATTAATCAGTAAATTTTTCCTTTTTTCTTAACTGAAATTGGGAAAATTTGTATTATAAAAGCTGTAGCTAGTCTAAACAGTGAAAGTACATCTTACTGCTGTCTAGAGTTTCTAAGAAAAATAGACAGCCTCTTGTATGCAAAAATTAGAGCTTACAAATGTCTTCAGTCAAAACATCCCAGAACTTCTTACAGCTTTATATTCTGAAGAAAACACCAAATATTCTAATTGCTTTAAAGAACGTTAAAACTTAACGAAAGACATGGTGGCTGTGAGCTTCTTCCAATCCAACATTGGAAGGAAAAGAGTCATGTTTTCCAAGCTCCATATCCTCTATCATCTTGTGAACCATGTCTTCTTTATATTAATCAGTAAATTAAGCAAACAAATTCTGAAACATTAATCAGCATTAGATCCAACACTAGGAACAATGACTGAATGATAGAGATTTCAGCATAGAAAACCTTTAGAACCTAACATGTATTGGGAAGCAAACATGAATCTTAGTAGAAAATCAATGTATAGTTGAATATGATATAATTTAGAAAACCAACACATAACAAGAAGAAATTTCTTGAGAAGGTATTGATGCCAACTCGGGCCCAAAGTCTCCATGCTGCATTATGGATGCTGCACTTGGCCAAAGAGTAAGTTTCTCAAGACTGTCTTCAACAAAAGCATTCCAACATCATAACAACATTCTTATGGGCCTATTTATAATCTCCTCTCCCACTACTCCTTTGTTCTTTGCATGTGGAATAGGCGGTTCTACATGCATGCATGGTCTTTAGCATTTTTCCACCTAACAAGATTCCTATTGCCAATTGTGGTTTTATTTTAGAAATTCCCACCTAACATGATTCCTATTGCCACTTGTGGGTTTATTTCGGAAACTTCCACCTAACAGCATTCATATTTACACTTGCAAATGAATTCCTTTTGTGACTTACTTTAACGTGTCCTATGGTAGTGAATGTCCTACCCAATACAAATTAACATAAAACCCCTATGACTAACATAATGTGCAATGACTAACATTAAATTCTATAACTTAAAGTACCAGTGGCTACATAACTAACATAGAATGCAAATGGCTAATTACAAAGTACATCATCTTTGGGCATCATAGCAGATAATTGACACCATGTAATCCACATTAACTGTAGAAAATGTGAAACTTACTCGACATCAATTGCATTTGATGGTTTGAAACACAAAACAACAAATCTCAGTTACCTTTGATCTTATATTAAGTTGGACAAGTACAATAGAAAATGTTGGACAATGGAAATTGTACAGCTTCTTTTGTCTAAACCTCGACCATGAAATCTATTCCTATGTTGTAGATGAGGACATAATTATCCCAAAGGAACAACAGTGATGTCCAAAATCAGGAGAAGATGCTTGAAGACTGAACTGACAACTTGGGTCTGTGGAGAGATGTATGTGATAAAGATATGGTTGATTTATATTACGTTATTGGCGTTATTAATCTCAATCCTTAGAATTTGGCATAAACTATAAACTATCAAGTTAAAACAAGTAGTAGTGTTTGCCTATGCTGTAATTTAAGTTAGGTAATGCAAAATGGAATGCTCCTTTTTGATCAACTTCATATGTGTATAGCACACAAGTTCAACAATCTCTAGCAGCAAGCTATTTACTAATTATTAGAAGTTAATGCCAGCATGCGCTAAGTTAGCCAATGGGGATTTCATTTATGTGGTGGATGATGACATAGGTATCCCAAGGAACAATAACATGTAAAATTAGAGGGAACCGCTTAAGGTAAAGTGGCCCTTGACAACTTAGGGCTAGGGAGAAATTTATGTGCTTTGAAGTTATGTGGGATACATATCATCGCTAGTGGCCTTGTTGATTCCAATCCTCCAGCTTTAGCACTAGCTTTAATTTGAAACCATTACTACTTTACGTGATGCATTTTACACATGGAGTTTAATTTTCATTGGAATATCTAATATTTATCCATTTTCCTTGTGATTATTGCATGATTAATCTTATATGATGATAACTGATGGATTGTGCTAGGATGGATTTATGTACTCAATTGTCTCTTAATATGTTTCCTTAATATTCCATCTTATGAGGATACCAGTCTAATGTTCCTTTTATTTGAATACTTTCTTTTTAAAATTGAAAATAGCTTTCGTTAATGACAAAAAGGTATGCGATTATTACAATGACAATTTAAGAGCAAAAAATTAAGGGATACTAGAGATGGACCAGTAGTTGCTCTAGGCATCAACCAAGCTTGGCATAATTATTAATTACTAATAAAATGTGCAAATAAGAAAATTAGCAACAAAAGTGTCACTATTAAAGTGTGTAAAGATCCATACATCATAAATACAAAAGTAAAGACCAATTGGCACAATAACAGAGATTCTAAGCACAAGCATGTGACATAAATGATCGAGGGACATAGCTGTCACTTTTCCATCATCGCCTACATGTATGTTAGAGTGCCTCAGTCATGATCATCGACCCTGTTGATATTTAGTAAGTGCCTCAGGGAGTGGGAAGTTCAAATCGTTGCCCTACATCTTCTGTTCTGGCTCACCAGAGAATGATATGGCTAGACTAACAATGGGCTACTTATTTTTCCAAGGTGATTATTTTAACCAAGGTTTGTTTGATCTGTTCTGCCTCTATCTAAAGGTGGCAGGATTTCTAAGTGTGCCTCATCATGTGGCCTGCCATGGAAGCTGTGGCAAGACCAGATGTGATTTCTGTCCCTTCAATCTGTACTTGTAGAGCCTTCCTTTGGTGGCACTTTTGTTCATAATACAAGGCATATTACTCCAATGATTAACAAAGCTATGTAGAATTCCTGATTCTGATGCCACTTTCTTGGCTTGGTTTTGGATCTGCATGGCACAATTGTACAGAATGGTAAAACAGTAAGTGAAAATCAACGACTCTTGAAGAAGAGAATGCCGGTGTAGAATGTGATTTTGTTTTCTCTACAAAAAATAACGAGTCTCAAATTTTAATGATTGCTTTGTAGTATAGAAATCAGAAAGTAGTCATCTCCTAAAAGAGCCTCGAGGCTTGAGCGAACTCACAGGGGCTGTTTGATTGGAGATGCATATCTGCCACCTGGTGCCTTAATGGTCGAACTTTGGGACAGAAAAAGAAAATATGTAAAAGGTTTTTCTTATTATGGAAGGGACAAACGAGGTGAGCAATGGCCATCTTGGCCTGTCAAAATCATATAGCTAAAGCTTGAAAGTAAGATACCATGTAAAAAGGCCTTTTGTCCCTTAATACTTCCTTACTTAACTTCTCTTGTAAAAACAAGCTCTCAAAAGGATTTTATTTCCCAACTAGAAGCATGCTTAAAATATTTTCTTTGGTTCTTTTATGTTTGATACATTACTAACTTTAACTTATTAAGTTTATAAGTAATGATTTGTTGTAAACCTTGTAGAAGTGTTACTGTTAGTATTATGAAGGGGAATGACTGTGGCTATTATGAGCTTATGAGGGCATACTATAAAACCGTCCTTTTGTCCCTCTGCAACTGTTGACTTCTTTGGCTTATTTACCTTTTACTTCATTAAAATTTTGAAATTTTAACAATCTATACATTGTACTGTCTTATAATTCACTAGAGAGTGGATGCCCACGAAAGGATTCTTAGACTTTAGGAGTAGTATTCCTTCAATATTGTTTGTGATATTTGCTATGAAGTGTCCAAGGTCATCCATAGTCATTTTTGTCCATTTCCTGATTGTTTTAGGTGTATCTTGCTCCTCCATTGTGTAATTTGCTTTTAGCATTTCTCTTGAAACAATGTCTCTGCTATTTTTGTTGGTTTTTGTAGTCGGACAAGTACTTCCACAGAGGCTCGGTGTCTAGCCTGTGGAAGTCGTCCTTGTAACCTCTCTGTAAACCTTAGGAAGTTCACTTTATGAGTAAATGTTCTTTTTATTAATTAAGTTAAATGCCTAAGTTAGTGGCATTAGTAACTTAAGTGAGAGTTTGATTAAGTCATAGCAGTTAGATCTAAATTGAACAAGAGATTATATCTCACCCGTCGATCACTTTAGGAGATCTAGGGTTTTGGACTTAGGTCAAATCTCAAGATTATAAAGGCAGCCTAGGTGAGAGGAGACACAAGTGATGGTACACAAAGAGTGAGTGAGCACTCAGGTGTGCTGGGGCAGGGGCCGAGGAAAGAGTGCAAAGGGGCAGCAAGGAAGATATCAGCCGGCAAGATCGAAGGACAAATCTTGGGCTAGGCTATTTGCTGATTTGTATTTCTTCAGAAGGGCCATTATCCTAGGATGGGAGCCCTGATTTTATAGCAATAAAATCATCACAGAACCGATTTTCTCGCAAGGGTTTTTCCAAGGGTTGTTTACCCGAAATCTCGTGTGCTATGTGTGATTGGTTTCTGTGTTTTATGCTTCCGCTGATTTTCGTTGAGTAACCTAGCTATGCAATTGTTCAATAAAGTGATTTTATTAGGAATAATTGTCGGGTGCTAGGTGTGCAGGAAAATTTAACAATTTTGAACTTTCAATTTTTTCAGTTATGCTTTTGGATGCCGTAG
>JZKD02S0883720.1:0-14106 GCA_000966675.3 Picea glauca | reverse complement strand
TTAATCCAGAAAAAATGATATATCAAAATGAATTTATTAGATTCACCCCATCCAAGTTCAACAGTTGACTGAACAACAGTGAATACACAATCAAAACAATGATTTTCAACTGGGAACAAAAGAAGAATATGGCAGAAAAGTAATGGATTTAATTTCAGGCACAGTGAACTACCTGCATTGTTGATAATCATGTAGATATGCAGGGGAAAAGGAAGCAAAAGACTTCGACAGATCTGTGTAGGTGACAGAGCAATCCTTCACTGCTGCATCAAAAATTTATATCTTCATCTTTCCTTTCCATTTATGTTGAAGTGCATGTTCAAGGGTCTGGCAAAGTGTCCAGAGCAACTATGCTCTGTAATAAATGGGTTCAGATAATGGCCCGTCCATGGGTGTTGGAAAAATGCCAGCTCCTTTAATTACCTTCAAAATTCTCCTACCAAACTGGCATAATGATTAGGCTGTTCCTGCAACTGTTCTTTAATCCATGTAGTGTTGATTGAAGGTAATTATCAAAAGCTAATATGTCCCACACCTGATCTCTTCACTTTCATCGATCACGATTCACACCTAAGCTGTTAATTTAAAGACGGTATCAGAAAAAATAATCAATTTTAATAGGTGTGATGGTCAAACTGAAAGCATGATGATCAGAGATTTAAAATACAGCGGAAATGAACGAGACCGTCTTCACATGTGCAGTCAGACCAACATATAGAACAGGAAAATTGGGCAACAGTAAAAGGAAGCAGATGTGAATGCATGAGAAGAGCCGAAGAAAGCTAAGCCTGGCTTGGAATAGAATCAGCCATGAAAAGGCAAAGCACGTGATCAGTTGTAAATGATCACTGAGTGAGAAAAAAAAGCAGTTGGGCATGTAATTGGGAGAATATTGCAGAAAGAAGGGCTAGCATGTCAGCTTTGGCTCCAATCTCCAGATACTCTAGATCTTTCCTGAAAAGCCGGTCCTAGCTAGATCTGCATAGCCCATTCTGATATAAAAGTAAAAACAAAAAAAATACATAGTTAAGTCCCACATTAAATTGGTGTATGAGATTTTTGGTTTGTGGGACAAGGAACCTGTTTAGAAAACGATTTGATTAAGGTGTACATACCCTACTCCCCTACTCCTCATATGAAATGCAACAGATCCCATTAAAAGTTGCACGACATCGACTTTTCCATAAAAAGAAAATGCCTGTCAATTTGGTGACATCCCAAATACTTACTATCTTTATGTGGAAGAGTAAAGAGGATGGAGGTGACATCCCAAATACTTATTGTCTTTATGTGGAAGAGTAAAGAGGATGGAGGTGAAAAGAAGAGAAGGAAATAAGAATAAGAAATGATTATAGATGAAATTGTTGAGTCAGTTGAGCTGAAGCCAAGAAACTCTTGCCAATCAACTCAAAGAAATCTGGCATTTGTCTTCTTTAGGAAACAAGATTCTCTATAAGACATGCTTGATGTAGGTAAGAAGTTTGGAACAAGGCTAGATGTTGAAAAATGAGGGCTAATGACCAATCAAGAAGGTATCGACTCTTTGTAAAAAAGACTCAATGTAAGTAGAATCCTCATTTACGTGTGTATGAAGTATAAGTACTCGATTTAAAAGCAGTATCTTGAATTTGTCTTTGCCTATGTCAAACATATCTAGTCCAAATGAACTAGAGAAAAAACAAAACTATGTTAGGATTCATCAGGATCTCTTATCGAGGGGAAAATATGGAGAAACACTAATAATAGAAGGGTACAAATTAAATGTTAATAATAGAAGGGTACAAATTAAATGTTAGTTTTGAGGGAAAAAACGGAAGATGAAAATTTGCAGACAAGGCTAGCACTTTACTATCTGGCTTTATCAAAAAATTAGACTTGACAGACGTACAACCCAAGGAAAGGTGGTACATTTGGAGGACCCAAAGGAAGGCGCAACTATAGAGAGTCCTTCAGAGGAGAGTGATATTTTGAATCAATTAGAAGTATTGGAATGGAAGGGAAAATCTTTTGGAAACAGAAATCTTGGATGAGAAAGCTTAAAGAAGAAGATAGGAATAACACTTCTTCCATAGAATGATACAACCACAGAAAATGTGGGACCCAAGTATGCTTCGTACACAATTACTTCCACTCTGGGCTCCAAAAGCCTTTCACAACCTCTTATTGTCGCTCCCAAGGGAAATTCAACTACCCCGCATAGTTCTCAGCTGCGTGTTGACACCAATAAGAGATCTAGGCCATCATCGTCATTATTGCACCCTAATTTTGAAAAGTCGACACAAGAGAGCAAAGCGCCTCCTCATAACCCTAACACATTATATTAATTTGTTCCTCCTGTCCTAACGTCAATTGCCAATTCTTTTGGGGCGTTGAATCAAAGGGATGGGATGGATATTAGGGAAGAAGATGGAGATGACATGGATGTTTGCAATATTGAAATCAAATTCAGAAATAACCTGGATCATGACCTACTACAAGTATACTGGGAAGCCATTAGACTCGAATCATTGGATGTTATCATTAATAGAGAGGATATTAAGTTTATTCCCAAATCCATGGACTCTAAACTCATAACCAATTGGTGATCCATTACCTTATTAAATGACTTTTAAACTATTGGCAAGGCACTGGACCTTAGGATTAAGAGATATTAAGTTTATTCCCAAATCCATGGACTCTAAACTCATAACCAATTGGTGACCCATTACCTTATTAAATGTCTTTTAAACTATTGTGGCTCTAGATGGAACACAAACACTGGAAACAACTCACACCAAAAAGTATTAGTCACAACCAGCTCATGAATTTCCTCAATGATTTTTGCTTCATATAGAGGTGTAGATTCAACAAAGAAACGTTGAAAGAAGTTGTCTTCCCATAAATGAAAAATGTCCATATATGATTCATCACAAGCCACCTGTAAATCACACCATGCCAATATTTCTATTGTATACTTTCATAAATGAAAAATGTCCATATATGATTCATCACAAGCCACCTGTAAATCACACCATGCCAATATTTCTATTGTATACTCTCCTCGAATGACAATTCTATCACATGCCTCCAAAACATTTTTACTCCATTTCATTTTTTTTTCAACACTTCCATCCTGTGGTTCCAATAGGGTTTGGATGCTGCGATTTTTTCCTCAATATTGCTTGAAATCGCTATTATGACCGATTCAGAAATGGCATAGCTACACTACTACGAATGGAAAAGGTGTAACTACAATTTGAATCATAAACTGAAGGATAATCACGCTGCAAGAATTTTTCGCGAGGGTTTTGAGTCCGGAACTTGAAAAAGTTGTAACTTCCGCGACACTTTTCAAAATCGCTATTATGACCCCAATTCGGAAATGGTAAGGATGCTCTACATTTGATGGCACCTATGTAGCTTCGATTTGGTTCATAAACAAAGAGATAATTGCATCGCAAGAGTTTTCTTAAAAGGTTTCGAGGCCGCAACTTGAAATAGTTGCATAGTTGCCACTTCTGTGATACTTTTCAAAATCTCTATTATAACGCCAATCAAAGGCATGGAAGCAATCATACCCTTCCTACACTAAAAATGGGAGATCTTTAGAGTTGGCTTGTTTATAAATGAACAATCCCTCTAGTGGTCTCCTATCCTTTCATACCCTTCCTACACTAGAAATGGGAGATCTTTAGAGTTGGCTTGTTTATAAATGAACAATCCCTCTAGTGATCTCCTATCCTTTTGGATGAAGAAAAGCCTCTAGCTTAAAATCTTTAGAGTTGGCTTGTTTATAAATGAACAATCCCTCTAGTGGTCTCCTATCCTTTTGGATGAAGGAAAGCCTCTAGCTTAAAACCCATGGATTTTGGCTCTTCACTTCTTTAAAAAAATGCATCACATCTCTACAAGATATTTTTTTTCTTAATCCAAAAGGCTGGCTCCCTTGCAATCGGCTTAAAAAAACTTTCAGTCAAGAATTTTGATAGGTTTATTTTTTAAAAATCCAAACCTTATTCCTAATTGTTTGCCTTTCAAGCTTGGGACCAAACCTTCGAAGAATTGGTGGAAATAGAAGGCTTGCCTTTCAAGCTTGGGACCAAACCTTCGAAGAATAGATGGAAATAGAAGGCTTGTGGGTGCAAAAAGCCTTTCACCAAATACAAATCGGTCAATGGTTACAGTTGGCTCAACTCAGCTCCATTGTTAGAGTCCAAACTGAATAAGATCTGGAAACTACAATCTAAATTTCATACTTGGCTATATCAACTTCGAGCAATTTGAAAATTGTCTTCGGCTTCTAAGAAAGCTATTTTTGCTCGGTCATTGGTTCAAGGGGATTGGTTGCAGGTCAGCGGCACTTTCACTATTTTGGCCTAGCCCAACATAACTATGTACGCTCTGAAACACTTACGTATATCTTTTGGTTTTGCCATAAATTTGAGGTTTCATGGAAATGGGTTGATAGCCCGTGTAGCCCGTATGCTCAACAATTAACATGGAAGATTGCGCTTTTAGGTGACAACAGTTGTGGAGGAATGAGTCTCTAGAAGACTCGAAACCGTATTTTATTCCCGTCTCTAGAAGACTCGAAACCGTATTTTATTCAAAAGCAAGAGCATGATATTTCATTTTCCTAGCTTGATAAGGTCTTTGTTAAAGTTAATCTTGGAAGAGACATGGCACACAATTACACACAAAACTTCATACTTTTTTTCATTAAGTAATGTTGAATATAAATATATTAACAAGTTATCAGATCTAACTTTTTCTAATTTTAAGGATTGTTGTTGAGAGAATATCTCAACCATCTTTAACCAACCAAAACAACTCTACTATTATACACAATATCTCTAACAAACCTTTGATTGTAGATTCAAGCACAAGTAGGGAAATGTTGCCTTGACATTATGCACCTACGAGAGTTGCCAAAGTACCGAGGCAAGGCCCCATGGATCATGTGTTGTGTCCCACCGAAGCCTTACAGTTCTCGATGGTTGACACCTTGCCATTTGTCTCGACAACGCTCTAGCTATCATAGGCCCTCCATCGAGTTGGTAGAGAGGTCTAACAAAAAGGGAGTGTCGACGGAGCTAGCCACTTGGTTGGCATGACAAGGCCCACCACCCCTCGTTGAATGATAAGGTTTCATCCATTCCATTAGCCATCCCTAAGGTGGCCAAACCTCCTTAGGAAAATAATGAAGGGAATCGTTAGGGGTTGTTAGTTGTCGTTGATCCACCACCACTGGTAGTTGGTTGGTTAACCAAAATCCTATTGCATTAATAATCTTTCTCTCTATGACTCTCTCTGCTATTAATTTTTGGCATGAAATTCATATGCGAGCAAAGGCAGCATGCATTAAGTTACTCATCGGGAGGAGGGGAGCTGGCCTGCCCTTATCCTCCATGCACTCTGGCTGGCTTTTTTTTTAAAGGTTGTTATTAATTTTTGGCATAGTGTAAATGTTTTATATCTTTTATTTTTATTAATAACTATCATTGGAATTTGGTAAATCAATTATTTACGAAATTTCAATTTTATATTGTTTAAATTGTGTCTTTGAATGTATAAATTAATTCAGCACCTTTAAAAACTGTAGGGCAGCCCCAATACGTAATCTCAACTACTGAATTCTGCAATTCTATTTATCCCTCTGAATTTCTGATCGGATTTTGAACAAAACTCATCCCAAAAAAGTGACCAAAAAAGACAAAAACATAGAACGTTTAGACTACATCTTAATTTTTTAGACTATGGTAGAAATTAGCCTCGGAATTTTGTTGTTTTAATACCCCACTTTTATACTAATCATTTTTGTTTTTCTACATTAAATTAATTTGCCTATTTATGACAATATGGTGGTGCCTATAGTAATTTGCTGCCTTTTTTGTAGAATGTTGTATGTACATAATGTTTATTTAGTAGATATTACATAGCCGTTTTACAAAACAAAAAAAAGATAACTCAACCATCTCGATAATGGTGGGTGTAAATTTTGAACGTTGTTACAAAAGCAGTGACATGTAATCAAAATAAATTCTCTGTGATTGAAATTAGTCCTAACTGATTAACAACTTCATTGTAAGAAAACCTTGCCCCAATGGAGGCATAGAGTATAGGGAGAAGAAAATCAAAGATTTTATAGAATATACTTGGGTGAGGCTCAAAATTTCCAATTCAAAAATAACATTAGCAATGAGAGTTTGGAATCCAATTAGGTGAGTCAAAACTGTAATTTCTCCCCTGTAAATCTCGAAGTTCCTCTAAGTGGCTTACTTAGTTGAGGGAAATTGAGTTGGCAATTGTACAATCTACTGTATCAATACTATTTGTAGTTTTTTAATTATTTTTCTACATATGATCCTATCAAAATCTATTGGTGGTTGTGGTGAAAAATCTACAAGCATGCAAACATACATAATTGTGACTTGATCCAACTACCCGGATTGGTCCCTAGACTTAAGTGTCAACTAGCCTTGTGAAATAGGTCAAATCTAACCACACGTTTGTTATCAGAGTTCAATCATTGGTATCAATTCTCATATCATCAACTAGCCTTGTGAAATAAGTCGAATTTGACCATATATCCGTTACTAGAGTTCACACTCGATATCATGTTGATTATTTTGCTAGCAAAACCCAACCAAGGTCCTAATCAGACTCAAACATATTCTCCCCAAATTATTTCACTGTAATAAGGGAGATCTGTTGAGGTCAAAGAGACCATGCCTCATATCATGATTGCTTAAGAAGTTATACATATTAGCATACACTAACAAGAAGGAATATGAATGGTATATTGATGAAATTGAACATGACCAAAGACTATGATAAGGTGATATGCAAATTTCTCCATAAAGTGCTTCTGGCCTTTGGGAATTCTACGAATGGTAACAATGGGTTAAAAATAGCTTCCCCTCAACCTCTTTCATGAAGTTCATGAATGAATCCTTAACAAACATGTTTAAAGCCTCTATAGCATTGAGATGGGGATTTTTGTTGTCGCCAGATTTTTTCATCTTTCTTGTAGAAACTCTAGGAAACTAACAAGAACTAGTTGTCAAGGCAAGCTTCACAAAATCTGAATCACTTTGAGAGTGAACTCCCTTACCCCCAATTTGTGGGTGAAACTCTCTTGGTTGGTCAATCATCAATTAGGGATGCAAAGCATATCAAAAACATTGGTAAATACCTTCCAACCATTACGGAAGAGTTAAATAATGAAAAGAACAATGTTTTTCAATACTCATATTAGGAATCAAGTGAGAATTTGCTCAGTGTTAGATTTTCACAAGATTGGATTGCCCATTAAATATTAAGGAGCACCACTAGCGGAGAAGAAGCATACAACAGCAAACTAGAAAGCAATTTTCAAAAAAGTCAAACAAGGTTAAATCATAAGTGCTTGGGCATACTGGCAACTAACCCTGGTAGAAAGATTGAAGCTTGTAAAATCAATCTTATAGGCCATGCCAATTTATTTCTAGTGAAATATAGTAGCACCTATAGAATTTCTGGAGGACTAAAAAAGATCTAGAGTACCTTCTTATTTGAAAATGTGAGGGAGTGAAGGAAATGACACTTACTCGCATGGTAGAAGGTTTGTAAACCAAAATAAATGAGGTCAGTAAGGCTAAGGAAGTAAAACCTTGTAAATACCACTCTAGGAACTTAGATGTTCTAGAATTATGTAACAAGTAGAATCAACTTTGGGCACAATTTATTAGAACAAAGAATGCCCCAATGGTACAACTAGAAGACAACAATTAAGTACATCAATTTCTAAAGGAACTAGTATTTGAAATAATGAGATCCCAAGAAAAGACTTACTCAATTATCAAACATTCTCAAAAGTCACGAATGGGGTAGCAAACCAATTACTAGGAAGACTCATGGAAGTAGTACTCTTCGAAGAGAGACCAAAAGCCGTAATCACAAGGTGGCTATTAAACTAGGGATTAACTACAGCACAAGCAAAAGGGACTTTGAACTTCTCATCAACCTAATGCACTCCAAATATTCTAAATTTGAAAGTCACTGGGTTCTTAAAGCCAAGATTGAAGAGATAAAAGCACTAAAGGGGATATTTGAAGATATCAGTTTTGTACATGTAAAGAAGGGAAGTAAAAGCCCTGCTAATGCAAAATATGGCAGTCCAACTGCCATGAGATACATGTTCATAAGGTTGAGTAAAGGGTAAATTGTTCGGCACAATCAATTATTAGGAGTTAGAGAAATTAATAAAGGCAAATAGAGCCCCTACTGAGAATAAACCAAGTAATATTAGCTAGGAGAATTTGGAGCAATGAAAGGAATAGGCATGGAAAAGTTGCACAAGATAGCCTAGATTCTTGTGGCACAATACGTCAGAAGAAAGACAATTTGGATGAACGCACATGTTTGGGAAGGCATCTTTCCTTCAAGGTCTTATAGCAGTCCAACAAACTCCATGGCAAGCTAGTGGGCTCTATTGCAAGCATTCATACTTCATTGAATGCTTGTAGGACCTTATACTTACCAATGGGCACCATTTCAAGCCTACAGGCTATGATGTATGTCTACATATTTTGTCAAGGGGTAATGACTTACCTGCATGGACCATTGTGGACCTACATTTTATGTTTTCCGCTTATTAGTGTCCCTAAGGGCCAGCGAGCTCTACTGTGGGCTTTTGGCTTTTACTACAAGCTCGCAAATCCCATTGGAATTCCTCATAGTTTGAGAAGAACAACTATATATTACGTATGGTTACATACTAGAAAGCATGCACCTTTTCTGAAGAATTTTATATACTCTGGAGTCTGTAGATAACAAATGGGAGGAGCATCTAATCCAAATGATGTGTTAGGATCAAGTAAAAAGGAACATGTTTATGGTTGAAACTTGAAAGCTGGGCAGAGTTTCTTTAACACAAAATCTTCTTAACTATAAAAACAAGCAATGAGCTTTTTGCAATAAAAGACATCCACATCGGGATTATTTATTCATGAACCCCAGTGGATATTAATCTTTGCTACATTACCGCTAGTTGGGGCACTTCACATTTACCAATGTGTCTGGGTAAAAGACCTTCAATAATTTTCTTTAAAGGAGCTCTAATAAGTTTTTAAAATTTCCTTAAAGTGGATCAAGAGCTACTTTAAGATTGGTAAAGATTTTCGTTCCAGTCAAATTTGTCATGACTTGACATAAAGCTTAACAGTTGTGAAAAGTGGCAATTTCAAAGACAAAATGCTATTTCATGTGTAACTTCATACATCTATATGTGCGAAGTAGCATTTAGACAAGCTATGCAAAATCTCAATTTAGCTCCTTTGCTGAATTGTGCTGAATAATGTCTGCGTGCAACTACAAATGAGAAATTCTAACTCTCCAAAGAAGGCTGCAGGCATAGGGATGCAGGTTTGTCTATCAATTGTATCGAAGCAAGCATTCAATAATGACCTAGAGGTATAAAATGTTCAATCACAATCTAGAGGTATAAATAATTGGACTAGAGATACAAATATTTGGATAGACTTATTGCTGATTATAAGTGTTCAAAGTTTGTCCTTTCTCTGAACGATACACAAGCCATCTGATAGACTAGATCATAATCAACATTGAAAACGAACATCCATTAAGGAGGTTGTATCGACATGCGAATATGCAAGTTTAAAAGCCATGATTACTGATCCATTTCCAATCCAGTGACTCCACTACCAGCATTTCTTCAAGTCGCCATAAAGTACTCTAACATACATTTCACTAGTGTAACTTACTCACATATGCAGAGTTTTGAGTCCTGCGAGGCACATTCACATTTGCTAGAATTATGTCTTCGCAGTGTTCAATACACTTATTACATTAAATTCTACCACACATTTATCTCCCAGTTGAACCTGCTGGAGAAAAGTAGACTGCATAAGATTTTTATGTGAATAAAATAGAATCAGAACTAACCTCATCAATCTTGACTACAAGCGTCATAAATGCCCTACATCAATAAGTATTTATATCAAGATAGACAATCCTTTACAGCCGAAGAAGAAAAACAGCACATCTCAATACATGGGAACTTCATGATTAAAAATTCCACATAAAATTATAGTCTTGATTAGATACATGATATTCTAGTTTTATAAGAAACCCATCATTCCGCTACTTCCAAACCAGTTCAGAATATATTCAGTACACATACCTCAGAATTGGAATTCACCAAAAAACCTTACGCACGCTGTAAAACCCACTCAACTATTCCGAGACACCAATGAATGTCTGCTCCCATGGGACTCCATTCTCCACTCCTGCCTCCTTCGCCGGAATCTGTGATGCAACCTCTGGTCTTGTGAAGCGCTTTTACCAACTAGCTGCATGTGATCTGCAAATTCAAAATTATGAGATGATTAACTGTACCCAAGCCTAGCATTAGTCCACATAAGACAGAAAGTAGCAGCAGTTGCTACTTAGCAGTACCCATTCATAGGAAGGATAAGTGTAATAAGAAAGTTTGGCCTGATACTCCAAAGGCAGTCATAACTGACATGAAATTGACACACACATTGCGCAATATAGTTCCCAATATCAACATCAACTAAAAAGCTGGATATATGACAATTTTCTCAACAGACCCTCTGCAGGTTATGTGATTCAAACATAAAATTCGAACGTGTGTGCCTGTTGGAGGGCGTTTTCCTTACCACATAAGGGCTACGACATGAAGAGCATAGTTCAATAAAGGAATGGCATGTCAATAACCCTGTTAATTTATTACTTGTTCATCCAGTTCTCGCAAATTCAAAGATTACTCTTGGTTTGTCAAAGACAAATTGTAGATTGAAAAGCCCCTGCCCGTCTAAATTTATCTGTGCTAAGGTGTCTGAATTTACAGAAAGAGAGTGATCAGGATCCGTTGCCACCAAGAGATGGACTTTGAAATAATCGAATGCCTGTCAAAGGACACTTTTGACATGCAGAGACGGGGTCTTTCAAATGGAAGGACGATCCGCTCTTCTACCATGAATGAAGAGCAATAGTTTGTGTAGTCCCAACAAATCATAACAGAGATGCCTACTTATAGCAACAATTCTTGCAATTGGGCAAATAGTAGCTCGCCAAAATTGATCTACACAAGCCACAAACTCCAAAAGAATTATACTTGTTTTAAGTGGGCCTTATCTTTGTTCCTCTAAAGTTTCCACTCATTGCAAATAATGAAAGAACGTCAACAGATTAAAACATACATACCTTCAAAAAGGAGTTGATCATCGTCTTCCGACATGTCAAATTTTGATTGAACATCGTTTCCCAAGGCTGGATTGTATACAAATACATTACTCCAACATGTGATCTCAACATCGTCCTCCTCCTCGTCCAGTTCATCACCAGCCCCATCCTCACCGTACCCAAGCTCTTCATCACCTCTATACCCAGGCTCACTTCCATAACCAGATTCATTGCTTTGAATATCAATCACCTGCCAAGAGCAAATGTGCTCTCCTCCGATATCCTTTCCTTCCCTCTTAAAAGCACTCGGAGGATTCTTCACTTCGTTTACTGGAACAACCATCTCAGACCCCCAATTGACATCACCATAGTAAAAGAGCTCCCCACTTGAATCAGTTCCAGCAATGGGGAAATCTGAACAAGTAGCATAGGTTGCAGAAACACCTCTTGTGGGTGGATCAGAACCATGAATCATATTTCGGCTTTTATCGCTACTCCTACCAGACCCAGAACAGGATCCTCTCCTCCTCCGTTTTCTAGCGATGTGAGCGGATGAAATTGGGGGTATCGATCGGTGGTAAAGCCTATCAAAACTATTGGTTTTCTCGAAGTCTCCTTCTCTTCTCGGGGCTTTGCTCATAGGCTTCTTCCCATCATCCTCCAATAAGCTTAGTTTGCTCATATCAATAAAATCACAGGGATTCTTATGAGATCCTCTATCAGATAAGCATTGTTTCTTTGCAGAGCCAGTACCCCTTTGCATTTGGGTTTCTGACATGGCACCTAATATTTCCATTAACCCATTGAGATCAAAAGACTTCTGCTTTGACGACGAATCAGAGGAGACAACAGTTGCTGATGATGATGCTGATGCATGTGGTGTTAGATTAGGGATTTCAGAGGATTGTAAAAATGGCCTCCAATTGCTGAGCTGCAGAGTACAAGATTCCAAAGTATGGCGAGAAAGGCCTTTACTGGTCATCTCTTTTGGACTCAAAATACCATCTTACAAGAAGCTTTCAACAACCCACTTTAATCAAACTCATAAAATACCTAAATTACCCCCGGAATACTATTGGGCTTCCCCAGATTATTGTATTTCCAAGAAAAACATATAATGATAATCAAACATCATCTCAGAAGCTTCAACCTCCACCTATTGGGCCAAAATGCAATCCATAATTTTGCATTTGGGCGAATCCCCATATCATTTTGTTCTGAAAGAAAATGCACCCCATCTCAAGAAAAAATACGAAAAAAGGTACATTTCTGCTGTCTAATTTATCCTTTGTAGGGCTCTGTTATGGATTCAGACATCACTGTTAGAGTCCCATTTGTTTGCAAATGCTTATGGGTTTTTCAACAGTATACAACAGTGTTTCAGGCACGAGAAGAATCCAGTACCTGAATATTCTCGCATATCAAATACTATGTTCAAAAGTCTCTTTGGCTTTGGGTGCATTTGTAGCAATACAGAGAGACTGTTCGTTTGGGTTTGCCCGAAATAAGTGGCCTTCTAAAGCCGGATCCAAGCTAACATCCATCCATTTTCATCCCAATCCTGTCCCTCTTCCTCCTGCTGCCATAAATTAAATTTATCAAGGCCTCGGACGATTTGATATCTACCTGATATCAATAGAATAGAATAGAATATATATATATATATAACAATAGTACCGTAAGTTCTTGTTAAGTATACACCGCACTCCACTTTCCATAATAATTCCAGTCAAACTTTCATAACTCTACTCCAAGCATGTTATTTATTTACTTTAAAAGGAGTCAACTAAATTGGAAAAATAATAATTCGTTTAGTGGTGGTAGATTTAATGGTATGTATGTGAAGTATAATATTAAAGTATATATCATTGAATGTGTAGCATCAATCGTTGACTAATGGTATCTATCTTAGGATGGTGGTGTATTTAATTATGTAGATAGGCATATATGTATGGAAAAAAGAGTCAAAATTAAGAGTTTTTAATTACAAATAGGGTTTTTATGGACATGATTTAATATCAATTGAATAATTTTCCTCGTCATCATAATTTAAAGGCTAAGATTTTATTCATTAACTTTCTTGTATTTTAAAATATGGTCATTAGTTATTATTGGGGATCATTAGTATGATTAGTGTGATAATGATCAATCAGGTTAATTTATTGAGATATATGTAACAAATGCCATATCGTCTCATTTACTATGCCTCGGGTTTTTATTGTCAATCGTGGGTTACTAGAGTAATTCAAGGCATATCGACGTTCATCGGCCACAAGTTATGTGGTCGTGCTAGTGGTATATATGTTAAGGGATAGTGGTGTATTTAATCATGGTTGGTGTCCAAATTGAATCTTTTTAGATGAGGTGGTGTATTGGTCTACATAGAAAAATTTACTAGGAATGCCATCCACAAATGTGGGGAAGTATCCCTTGGATTTTCCAACTAGATTTTTCTTGAAAAAGAAAATAATAATGGTGCATTTACTAATATCATTGTTAAAGAATATTGGTTCATTTATTGGTATATACATCAAGGTATACATTGTTGGATGTGCAACATCTCCACATACAACAATATACCCTTACCTATATACCATTAAATGTATCATTGTTTGTGGACCACTATTCATCATAATAATACTAAAAGTTAGGTAGAACACTTTTTTGCAAGTTTTCAAAAATGTTCTTTTTAGATCTAGGGGAATCGGTAACTAGTTGAGATTACCTAGGCAGGGTTCGGGTTCAAATCCAATGGGCTGCCACTATAAACCCTAGGCTAGTGCTTGTAGGGGTTACCTATGATTAAAAGACTCATTAAGCCATGTATTCCAATAGGGACACCCCATTGTCGAAATAAATATCCTCTCATCGCATGTCTTGTCTTGTTATACCTTTGCTTTGGTATCCCAAAATTAGCTT
>JZKD02S0883665.1:0-14106 GCA_000966675.3 Picea glauca | reverse complement strand
CATAATACGATGGATTCAAAGTTAGTTTGGATTTAAACGATCTTGTTAATTTCGTTTTGATTCGACAACAATTTTGTTAATTTCTGAGGTGACATAAACTATTGCATGAATGATTTGTTTAACAGGTTACAGTCTGTGTCAATTGAAATTGGTTCATGAAAATGATTTCATTGCTTTCGAATTATCTAAGAGATTCTGTTTACCCTGAATTAGTGATAACAAATGCTGAACAGAGTGCATGTATCTCTGTTACCATTCGGTTGACCACGATTTCGTTTGTTTCAATTTGCATACAAGTTTTGGTTTGATATTGCATGAATGATTCACTCTGCTTGGAATTAGTAATTAAATATTTGGTTGAATAAGTTGAATATAATTCTATTAATTTTTGGATTGATTTTAAAACGATTTTATGCTCAAGTTAGACCAGCTACAGAATCGCAAGATTCTGTAGCTAGTCTTAAAAAATAGATTTTTGTCAATTTTATCAATAAAACATTATCTAAACTTCTATATTTTTGTCTGCTTTCAAGTACCTATGAATTTCATTGACAAATGGGACATGCTGTAGCAAGTTTAGATATAGTTTTCAATTGTTAGTCATAAAAAAAAATAGGGATTTGGGAGATTGTTCCAAGATTTTTGTAAACTGTTTTGACAATTCCCACTAGGATGTTTTACCCTATGGGAGGTCTTTAAATACTTGTTATTTTTTGTAATGGATCATCATCATCACTATTGGGGGAAACCAGACTATGGATTTATGATACAGACTAGGATGAAATTCGATGTCTTGCAACAACTTTAGCTTTCAATATATCAAACTTTTATTTCAAGTTTTCGTCATATTAGTTTGCAATCAATTATCGACTACTTTAGCTATCATAATTCATTGCAGTTTTATGTGATTTGTTTTATATGTTGTCCATATCTGATATCTCTTATTTCAAAAGTACAACAATTACTTTGTTTCACTTTAATGATTAAAGGTTCGTCTTTCTCGTTAAATGAATCATTTTGTACAAATCTTCACATACGGGTTTATCTAATTGTGATGATTTGTAAATCATAAGATTGTTGTTAGTTTTATGTCTTGTTTGTTCTGTTGTTGATATTCAAAGAGCACTGCTTCTTCTTGTTTACAAGAATCTTGCAGAGAATCTGGTGTGGGTTTCCTCCCATTAAAGAGTTGAACTGGATCTTTTACACAGGACAAATTGGAAAGCGTTATCACAGGTTAGTTATTGGTGTTATTTAAGTAGTTTAGATAGATATATACATAGTTTAGATTCTAAGTTGCTTATGTTTAGATAGTTTTCAGTTTATTTCCTTCTTATAAAATTATAAAAATAAAAAAACAATAGTTTTGTTGTCTTACGATAGTTTACAAATGATTTTTCGAGGTTTTCATTTAAATCTGTAATCTGTAAATATTGTATATTTGTAATTGGATCTAACTCTGTTGATAATTGAATATTTAATTTTAAAGAATTATTGCTATATAGCATAGATAATAGACTGTATATACTTAGTTTAGATTTGTTTATTAGTTTGCTTTAATTTTTGTTTTCTTTAGATTAGTTCCTTAGTGTAGTTTTCTTTCATTTTCCTAGGACTTAGATCGGCCAACGGAGCCGCTAAACCCGTCAGGGTGGATCATCCCAAATGGACTGGGTTATTTAGACAACCCGAGACTGGATCCACTCTTCCAGTTGGCGAGCGCTCATTTTCTTCCATCAACAAATGGCGCTAGAAGGAGGGCTGACTGACAAGATGGCCTTGTAGGAGCTCTTATTTTAAATATATTCAATTTCCCCCATGGACCCCAACTCACTGTGTTGGAACATGCTTTCAACTTCTCATTACCCGATGTTCCCAACGAGACAGTCTCTCGCTTGTCCAAACTTACCTTTGATGGTGAAGGAAATTTATCTGCTAAAGACCACCTTAACAAGTTTTGGTGCAAATGCATCAAACATGACATCTCAGATTTAGGAGTTTTATGCAGATTGTTCGCTTTTACTTTTAGAGGTCGGATCAAACANCATAATACGATGGATTCAAAGTTAGTTTGGATTTAAACGATCTTGTTAATTTCGTTTTGATTCGACAACAATTTTGTTAATTTCTGAGGTGACATAAACTATTGCATGAATGATTTGTTTAACAGGTTACAGTCTGTGTCAATTGAAATTGGTTCATGAAAATGATTTCATTGCTTTCGAATTATCTAAGAGATTCTGTTTACCCTGAATTAGTGATAACAAATGCTGAACAGAGTGCATGTATCTCTGTTACCATTCGGTTGACCACGATTTCGTTTGTTTCAATTTGCATACAAGTTTTGGTTTGATATTGCATGAATGATTCACTCTGCTTGGAATTAGTAATTAAATATTTGGTTGAATAAGTTGAATATAATTCTATTAATTTTTGGATTGATTTTAAAACGATTTTATGCTCAAGTTAGACCAGCTACAGAATCGCAAGATTCTGTAGCTAGTCTTAAAAAATAGATTTTTGTCAATTTTATCAATAAAACATTATCTAAACTTCTATATTTTTGTCTGCTTTCAAGTACCTATGAATTTCATTGACAAATGGGACATGCTGTAGCAAGTTTAGATATAGTTTTCAATTGTTAGTCATAAAAAAAAATAGGGATTTGGGAGATTGTTCCAAGATTTTTGTAAACTGTTTTGACAATTCCCACTAGGATGTTTTACCCTATGGGAGGTCTTTAAATACTTGTTATTTTTTGTAATGGATCATCATCATCACTATTGGGGGAAACCAGACTATGGATTTATGATACAGACTAGGATGAAATTCGATGTCTTGCAACAACTTTAGCTTTCAATATATCAAACTTTTATTTCAAGTTTTCGTCATATTAGTTTGCAATCAATTATCGACTACTTTAGCTATCATAATTCATTGCAGTTTTATGTGATTTGTTTTATATGTTGTCCATATCTGATATCTCTTATTTCAAAAGTACAACAATTACTTTGTTTCACTTTAATGATTAAAGGTTCGTCTTTCTCGTTAAATGAATCATTTTGTACAAATCTTCACATACGGGTTTATCTAATTGTGATGATTTGTAAATCATAAGATTGTTGTTAGTTTTATGTCTTGTTTGTTCTGTTGTTGATATTCAAAGAGCACTGCTTCTTCTTGTTTACAAGAATCTTGCAGAGAATCTGGTGTGGGTTTCCTCCCATTAAAGAGTTGAACTGGATCTTTTACACAGGACAAATTGGAAAGCGTTATCACAGGTTAGTTATTGGTGTTATTTAAGTAGTTTAGATAGATATATACATAGTTTAGATTCTAAGTTGCTTATGTTTAGATAGTTTTCAGTTTATTTCCTTCTTATAAAATTATAAAAATAAAAAAACAATAGTTTTGTTGTCTTACGATAGTTTACAAATGATTTTTCGAGGTTTTCATTTAAATCTGTAATCTGTAAATATTGTATATTTGTAATTGGATCTAACTCTGTTGATAATTGAATATTTAATTTTAAAGAATTATTGCTATATAGCATAGATAATAGACTGTATATACTTAGTTTAGATTTGTTTATTAGTTTTCTTTAATTTTTGTTTTCTTTAGATTAGTTCCTTAGTGTAGTTTTCTTTTATTTTCCTAGGACTTAGATCGGCCAACGGAGCCGCTAAACCCGTCAGGGTGGATCATCCCAAATGGATTGGGTTATTTAGACAACCCGAGACTGGATCCACTCTTCCAGTTGGCGAGTGCTCATTTTCTTCCATCAACAAATGGCGCTAGAAGGAGGGCTGATTGACAAGATGGCCTTGTAGGAGCTCTTATTTTAAATATATTCAATTTCCCCCATGGACCCCAACTCACTGTGTTGGAACATGCTTTCAACTTCTCATTACCCGATATTCCCAACGAGACAATCTCTCGCTTGTCCAAACTTACCTTTGATGGTGAAGGAAATCTATCTGCTAAAGACCACCTTAACAAGTTTTGGTGCAAATGCATCAAACATGACATCTCAGATTTAGGAGTTTTATGCAGATTGTTCGCTTTTACTTTTAGAGGTCGGATCAAACATTGGTTTGAATCCTTTCCAGCATGTCACATTTTTTATTGGTTTCAATTTGTAGATGAGTTTCTAGATGCTTTTGAAATTTATGATTTTGATCAATTATGTGAAGAATTTCATACTTCGCTAATCAACGACGATTCATCTTCAGAAGGATTTTTGACAAAATTCTATCATATCCTCTGTAAATTTAATCTTGATGACATGTCATTGGCATTAAATGTCTTCTATGATGCTTCCATCCCTTCCATCTAGTCCTGTTCAATCACAAATGAAGAACCAATTGCAAACCCTATCACTCAACTACTAGAACAATCTTCTTCGCAAGAAGAGAAAAATTCTTCCGATAACGTTGAACAAGCCAAGGAGGTAGAATCTATTGATCATGCTCTTATTGACAACCAAATTGGTTTTTCCTTTGAATCATTGAATTTTCATTCTAAGACTAGTATGGAAGATGATTCATTTCTGGCTCAAGGTGAATACCCTCATTCTTGTAACTCATGCTCTAATCAACATTTAAAATCAGTCATTGAAGAACACTTAAACGACAAAAATTGTATTGAATGTTCTTGTACTCCTATGAAACTGATTAGAGAAGAAGATATGCAACTAGAAGAGGAAACCTTAAACCTTCATCCTCAAAATGTACTTTGTTCACATGAAAGACTAGATGTTTGTCACATAAATTTTGAATTATCTATCACACAAAAGGAAAATCTAGATGATCATATTATGTTAAGGAATACGTCACCAAAACAGAGTAAGGGTTCTAAAGAAAGTGAAGAGAATTGTCTTGAGAATACCATTGTTGAGTGTCATAGTTCAAGAGATTCTTTTCATCTGCTTATTTCTGATTCCTTTTATTCTTTATATCCTGATCTATTCCTAGATTCTAGTGAACTTGACATCTTACTTACAACATTCTACTCTTTTCCACCACAATCATATCCTTTCGATATGATAAATTTTGGTGAAATCAATTCCAAACCTAACATTGATAAACTTGGATTTGATGCTTGTTTACTTTCATCACTCATATGGGAAGAAGACATGTTGCGAGATGATTTTACACAATTTATTGTTGAAAAGGACAATGCACTATATTTTATGGAGATCAAACATTCTAAGTTTCATATTCGTTCTTTGATTATCTTGAATCTTAATGTTTATACTTCACATTTTGAAATGATCAATCTCATCGAAGGAAACATTCAAGCTAATGATCCAATTGATTGCACGAATCCTCCTATGATGAGTTTCCCATTGATATATTTGTTTCATCGAAGTCATGGTTTGCATCCTCATGTTTGTGACAGGATCTTAGGATGGATTGAATATTCATATATAAAGAAATTTCATAATAAAGACAAGGTTGTGATTACTTTGTTTCCACCTAAGTATCTTGGAAGAAGGCATGACATGTTTATTTTAGATCCTCCATGTCAATAAATTAATGAACACTTAGAGAACTGTCAGGAGGATGGGGCATTTCAGCCTTGTCTGATGGTTATTCCATTTCCTCATAATCCTGACAAGTTTTTCAAACCTATTTACACTCGCTCATGCCAATATGACCCTTATAAAGACAAGATTTTGCAATGGCTGGAAGATTCGTACAACAAGAATATCTGAGGAAATGGTAAGATCATGCTTACTTTGTTTTTAGATGATGATTATGAAGGTAAGTGTGATATGTTTCTATCATTTGTTGATATATTACCATTCTTATTAGTAATTCTTGATCTTTTTTCCATTACAGGATTAGAGTTACTCTGATGGCTACATTGGAAACATGACTTCACGTAGTATTCTGATTTGTTTAATAGTTAGGGTAGGTTTAGGAATATGTTTTCTTTCAGTTTTATTTCTCACTATTTTTCTTTGTAATAATGCAGTCATGAACGCAAGTAGGCACACCACGAGAACCATAATACGGTCGTTGTCAGAGAAGTCCCCTTGATCCTTTTCTCTTTACTCTTAGTTGAACATTTATTTTCAAAAACGCAGTATCGTCATGAAAATCCTAAATGGAAGGCAAAGAGATAAATAAATCTGAATCAACCCTGACCCAAGGTACCACGAGTAAGACTGTTTTCCCATCAATTAGGATTTTCCTACTTTCTTTCAGTTTCCCAAGGGATTTGTTGCATGAGGTTTTTAGATGCACCTTCTGTACATGTTTGTTTTTTTGTTTTTGTTGTTTGGATTTCTTTGCTTTCCAATTTTTTCTCTGCTGGTGTGTTTTGATTTCTCCCTTATGCTTATTAGTTTTTGGAAATACACATACCTGAATTTATGAACTTTTCATACAAAGAAAACAAAAAATTCTTTCACTGAAGCGACTGCTGAGAAATTGTGTAAACATCAATTATATACTTCTGAAATTTACATCTATGTTGGCAAAGACTGTTGTTTGAAAGAAGTTAACTGATTTTGATCTATGAGTAAAGCCTATCATGATCATCTATTATCTTCTTACGTTGTCCTTGTTCCTTAAGGGAATGACTCAGAAAGATGTCTCCCTACCTCAGAAAGTTGGTTCTGTAAATAAACCATCTCTAAATCTTAATAAAGGACAGTTCTAAAAATTTTTGTTTAGGTCTGTAAAAAATATGTTAAAATGTCATAATTTTCAGCGTCACCCCGCTCAACTATATATCTTTAAAAAACAAAATAAATCATAAAAGAGCTGTGGGAAGTGCTTGTAAACCCGTCGAGATGATGAACAGGTTTGCTGGCAGCGGGTAAATGCATGCATGACACCAAGACAACTTCGTTGGGGTACTGAACAGGCCCGCTGGCAGTGAAGCAATGTCGGGTATATGAAAATTTACAAATATGAAACCTCTTGACCTTAAAATGTCCTTTATTCTAATCTGGAACTTCTTGGCAGGATACAGATACTAGAGTGGGTTAAATGGAAACCCTGTCGAGGCTATGGACACCTGCTGGCAGCAGTGGCTCTGTCAACAGTATTGGAGATTCTATATTTAACATCGTGGCTCCCTTGGCTTAATATTGTTATTAGTTTTCATCCTTTAAACACTGCTGGAATATTTGGTTGATGGTGATGTTTAAACGATGTTTTGGTTGTTATTTTGGAGTTAGAATTTTTCTCATTATCATAATCTGAATTTGTTCTTTTGGTAGAGATAACTGCTTCTACTAGTGTGTCGCCATTGTTGGCATCCAATTAACATTTTTATCCTATCCTTATAAGCTTCCTACACCATTGTTTTACAACCCTCGATCTTCATCACAATCTTTGAATAAAATGACACTATTATTTGGTGCATTTGCACACCTTCTTTTGTTCTTGTTTTCACGACTGCAAGCGTGAAAACTTTGATTTCGAAGTCATATTAAAATATTCACTGGATTATTATGGTCACTCTTGTCTATGTGTGCATTGCGTTTCCAATTTAATTATAGTCGCACAGTTGTCAAGACTCCAAGATCTTTACTCATTTGTCATTCTTTAATTGTTAATATGACTTCATTTTTACAAGGCTGTGATGATATCCTTATGATCAAGCTTTTGATACATTGGTGTTTTGATGTTCTATAGTCTTTCATCGATTTCTTTGACACATTGGTTTCATGAAAACAAATTGATGTTGTGGTTAGACCCTTGGTATAAATCATTTCATACATATTCGATATGATCGAACCCTTGGTGTTGATTTCRAATCATTGTTTTGGTTTTAAAACTATGCTAATACTATTGCTTGTGCAAATGTTTGGTCGACTCACCATAGATTTCATTGATTGTTTGAATGGTTTGGTTTTTAACATATGCAATAGTGATTTGAATCGCTATATGTGCCATCGGTTGTACTGTGGGAAATGAATGTTTTGCATGGGTTGATCTAGCTCCACCACCTTCGCACATTCGGTCATTAATGCCTTCCCCCTATCCCAGGTTAACTCTGTTGTTTTCGGGAAAGCCCATGAGTTATCGACCCTTCGTATACTTTGTTTGTACCCTTTCCCTTTCACTCTGCTCACCATGTGCTACCATCTATGGCATTGATGGTGCACATAGAGCCAAATGGTAGCCAAACTTTGTTGCTATTCGATAATGCTTGTAAGGATTTAGAGAATGGTGGTTGGCTGGTGTTTATACAGAGTTTCGAGGGTTTCAACCTTTCCATTTCCCAACAATTCGCCCTCACCTTTGACGGGTGTAAGGATAAAGTCGGTGACATACAACTCGAGCTCAATGAGGAATTTCTAAGTTCGGCTATAGGACTGGTAGCCACAGGGAAAAGGTGGTTCAAAAACTCCAAAGTAGACGAGGTATCATGGCCACTATTATTCACTTCAAGGAAGATTGTTTGCTGTGATAAAGGTATTCCTATCACTACCCTCAAACCCAGGTGGCACGATCTTTTGGTAATTGCTAAATAGTTTGTAACTTGTGAAGGCCGGTATGGCTCGGTATTTCTGTATCATCTTTGGTTATTGATAAATTTTATAGGTTATCCCTTAAATATGCCACATTATATCTTGCGTAGTCTTTACAAGATGTCTAAAAGATTCAAGCGTGAGAAGGCTGATAACAACCTTTTCCATCACGGCTTGATTAAACTCATTGTCATCCACCATTTGAACCTTAGTGGTGATAGTTGGCAAGCCTTCCTGACAAGGAATGGATTTGCAACTCCCAAGTTTGTCTAGGTTGACAAGGTTGTGGTTACAGAATCATTGGTTGGGCCAACCGTGCCATTTCATATCCATCTACCCCCTGTCAAACCCTCGGATTTCCCAGGTATGTATTTCCATATGAATTTTTCTTTGTAATTTTACTTGAATTAATTTAACTTATTGGAGTTGTTTTCAATTACCTCTTTTCATTTTAATAGATTCAAAATGGTTTCGTTATACTCGGATCACTAAAAACGATTTCGTGTGAATCATGTACAGTAGATTTGTTTTGCTAAAATTAAATATAGATATGATTTGATTATGTGATTTTATTATGCTCAGATTAGTATAGGCGATTGGGTTGTTTGTGATTTTGTTTGGCTTTCTTTGAAACAATTCTGTTGATTCGAATTAATATAACCGATTGGATTTGCTTTCAATAGCTCTGTTCGTTTTGATTCAAAATGATTCTGTTACTTTTGTTTACCAAAATAATTTCATTATGAATCATGAGTGGGAAATTTGTTTGGTAAATTCAGACACGACCATGTTTTGATTTTGCATAACGATTGTGTCGATCGTAAATCGGTTCAATTCATTCCTATTTGATTTGATTTGCAAACAATGCTACGTGCCTTGATTAGCACAGTCGCTTGCATAATACGATGGATTCAAAGTTAGTTTGGATTTAAATGATCTTGTTAATTTCGTTTTGATTTGACAACAATTTTGTTAATTGCTGAGGCGACATAAAATATTGCATGAATGATTTGTTTAACTGGTTACAGTCTGTGTCGATTGAAATTGGTTCATGAAAATGATTTCATTGCTTTCGAATTATTTAAGAGATTTTGTTTACCCTGAATTGGTGATAACAAATGTTGAACAGAGTGCATGTATCTTTGTTATCATTCAGTGGACCACGATTTCGTTTGTTTCAATTTGCATACAAGTTTTGGTTTGATATTGCATGAATGATTCACTCTGTTTAGAATTAGTAATTAAAGATTTGATTGAATAAGTCGATATAATTCTGTTAAGTTTTGGATTGATTTTAAAATGATTCTATGCTCAAATTAGACCAACTACAGAATCACAAGATTCTGTAGCTAGTCTTAAAAATTAGATTTTTGTCAATTTTATCAATAAAACATTATCTAAAATTCTATATTTTTGTCTACTTTCAGGTACCTACGAATTTCATTGACAAATGGGACATGCTGTAGCAAGTTTAGATATAGTTTTCAGTTGTTAGTCATAAAAAAAAATAGGGATTTGGGAGATTGTTCCTAGATTTTTGTAAACTATTCTGACAATTCCCACTAGGATGTTTTACCCTATGGGAGGTCTTTAAATACTTGTTATTTTTTGTAATGGATCATCATCATCATTGTTAGGGAAAACTAGACTATGGATTCATGATACAGACTGGGATGAAAGTTGATGTCTTGTAACAGCTTTAACTTTCAATATATCAAACTTTTATTTCAAGTTTTCTTCATATTAGTTTGCAATCAATTATCAACTACTTTAGCTATCATATTTCATTGCAGGTTGATGCGATTTGTTTTATATGTTCTCCATATCTGATATCTCTTATTTCAAAAGTACAACAATTACTTTGTTTCACTTTAATGATTAAAGGTTTATCTTTCTCGTTAAATGAATCATTTTGTACGAATCTTCACATACAGGTTTATCTAATTGTGACGATTTGTAAATCATAAGATTGTTGTTAGTTTTATGTCTTGTTTGTTCTGTTGTTGATATTCAAAGAGCACTACTGCTTCTGGTTTACAAGAAGCTTGTAGAGAATCTGGTGCGGGTTTCCTCCCATCGAACAACTCAACTAGATTCTTTACACAGGACAAATTGGAAAGCGTTATCACAGGTTAGTTATTAGTGTTATTTAAGTAGTTTAGATAGATATATACATAGTTTAGATTCTTAGTTTCTTATGTTTATATAGTTTTCAGTTTATTTCCTTCTTATAAAATTATAAAAATAAAAAAACAATAGTTTTGCTATCTTAGGACAATTTACAAATGATTTTTCCAGGTTTTCATTTAAATCTGTAATCTGTAAATATTGTATATTTGTAATTGGATCTAACTCTGTTGATAATTGAACATTTAATTTTAAAGAATTATTTCTATATAGCATAGATAATAGACTGTATATACTTAGTTCAGATTTTTTTATTAGTTTGCTTTAATTTTTGTTTTCTTTAGATTAGTTCCTTAGTGTAGTTTTCTTTCATTTTCCTAGGACTTAGATCAGCCAACGAAGCCGCTAAACCCGTCAGGGTGGATCATCCCAAATGGCTTGGGTAATTTAGACAACCCCAGACTGGATCCACTCTTCCAATTGGCGAGCGTTCATTTTCGCGCGTCAACAAAACCTAAAGGAAATATGTTCAAATCTGCCTTGGTGCTCAGTCCATTCATGTCCATGAGGCATGACTTAACCATCTCATTAACTTTTCTTCTGGCTCTTGTAGCTAGCTACACCAACCAGGATTTCCCATGCTTGCTTCTTGGCAATTGCAAACTTTCCACCATCTTAGGGTCTATATAACTATGGATAGCTCTTGAATCAATTAAAATAACAATGGTTTGGCTGTTGATCATACCTTCCACTTCAATCATGTGGGACTGATACTCTACTTGTTTGTTGTCTAGGGCTGCATAGATCCTTGGCACAGATCTTCCCATGTCCTCCACTGATTCAACTTGTTGTACATTGTGAACAACCCTACCTTTTTCACCTCTGTGAAGACAATATTTGAACCTATGATCTCCTTTACAACGCCAACATTGCATAGGTGGTTGCCTTGGCCTTTGACTCCCTCTGTCATTCGTTCTGTGTTCTTTAGGCGTTTTTTGTCCCTATGGATTATTTATAATGAATGGTGGCTTATCTCCCTTCTTTCTCTGATCCATATTGAATTTCTTATTGTCTTCCCAAGAATTTTGGAAAGATGACCTTACTTTCTGCTAATCATATAGGAATTTATCTCACCTTATGGTCTCTTCTAATGTCTTGGGATCATCATACTATATTTTTTCACTGATGAACGATGGTAATCCACTCAAATACCTTTGAATTTTGACTGTCTCATCCTTGATGAAAGAGACATACTTCAATAGTTCTAGAAACCTTCTCTCATATTCATCTATGGTCATACTTCCATGCTTGAGTTCAAAGAAATGTTTCATTTTCTTGTCATAATATCTCTTAGTCAAGTATTTCTTCTCAAAACACTTCTTGAATTCCCTCCAAGTAACACTTTTCTCTTTAATGTGTTGCACCTACACAAGATGATCCCACCACATGGAGGCTTTTCCCTTGAGTTGATAGATAAAAATTCTACCTTCTACATGAGAAGAATAATTATGCAATTGAAAATACTTTCTCATGCCCAGTAACCATGTTTCTGCATATTTGTCCTTCTTGAGCTCTCCATAAAATGTAGGAGGTTTGATTTTGTTCATTTCTTCTCGTAGTTCATCCACTCCAGACCTCTTATACCTTCTAAAAGGGGATGGACTTGATCTATTTCTTGCTCTTATCAGAATGCCTTGGGGAGTGATGGTGATGTCTGCTAATACTTCTTTCTTTTCTTTCCTCATCCGAAGGCTTGTGACTTCCAGATTTGCTTAAGCCACCCTCCTTAATCAATTTATTTTCTATTATGTTCAAGCCCTCCAATAAATTCATGTTGAAGTCATCCTACTGCTCCTTGGCTCTCATAAGCCTTTAATTATCAGCTTTATGGCTTTGGACATCCGTTTGTGAATTTTTAATGGTCTCTGCCATATTCATGTTTCATTCCTTTCTTCTCCATGTCTATTGGAGTTTATTCCTTCAATGCCCAAATGGACCGCCGTACCTCTGTTCTCATCTTGCTGACTGTAATTTACCTGTGCCTCTTCCATTCCTATGGACTCTACACTAGTCTAATCTGATCTAGTTGTTGTTAATTCTTCAAAACATCCAGCCATCGAAACTTATCAGGCTAACAATTCAACAATTCATGCAAAAAATATGAACCATCCTGGTTCCATATATACATCAGAATTATATCTTTTGATTTCTTGGTGTTATCACCATGAAAATTCCATATACGACCCAATTCTTGAGAACATAGATGTGTGGTGCCTTCAAATATACATTTGGGATAAAGGCAGTTTTCCGAAACCACTTTCTCCAAGACGCAGTATCATGTGCTTCAATGTCAAAATCCACCACTTGTGGAATAGGCGATGGCTAGTCATACCACCCCGTTTCACTTGTTCAATACTTCACAACCATGTGACGTCAGATGAACACCACCATGTAGCGAACTCAAAAGATAATCATTTGAAATGGATTAGCCGAACATGGAAACCCAACACACTTGTATGTAGTCTTTCTGCGCTTCATAATTGGGATTCTATAACTACCAATCCTCAAGTATGAAGGCATCTGCTTATCCATAAATGAAGTAATCTCCAAATTTCTCGACTTTCTGCTCTCTGTAAAAGAATTTTGGTATCCACAACCTGAGATACATGGACAAGGCTAAATCCAATGAGACTAGTTATTCAGGAAACATGTTAGACTTTCCTATGAATGAGGAAATGGTACTTGCTCACATTATAGATACTAAATTCCACACAAAGCCGAATATAGACTCGCAGTTGGAAGTCAGGATGAATCCCACTATGAAGGATTTAGTCATCAACAGGCCAGCTGCTAAGAAGAAAAGGAGTAAGCAGCAGAAGAAGGGGGAATCCACAGCTAAAACAGTTGAAAGTGTTGTAGAGAATCAACCGGTCTAGTTAGATTCTTTAAAGGAGGAGATCGCTAAGCTGAAATGATTCTTCAACTAAGATTAAGTATATTTCAATGAATTTTGGACAACTGGTAACAGAGGTAAGGAGCACGATAGATGATAGGCCTATTCTTAAATGGCCCTTTTACAACAGGATAACTGTTATCATTCCATTTTTGTAATTTTGGTATTAATACGATTATATAAATGCAGAAGCAGATTTTGGATTGTTTATTACAAAATTTTAACTGGTTGTGTTATGAGTCTTGTTTTCTTTTATAGTATGTTTTTCTTGTAAGCTTATATTTCACTTCCATTTGTCTGAATCAGAGGAATATAAAACTAAGAATTCTTTTTAATTAATGCTCCGATGCGGTTGTGTGTTTCTTTTTCCTCTAATATCATGCAATTTTTTTTATTAAACGCAGACTAGTCACCTTCCAAATGACTTCGCGCACACACAAAAATTCATCCTCTACACCCATATTTATCATGCATAGTAACACCACAAGGTAAAAAAAAATTATACACACCTATATCT
This sequence comes from Picea glauca, assembly GCA_000966675.3. Classification (NCBI taxonomy): domain Eukaryota; kingdom Viridiplantae; phylum Streptophyta; class Pinopsida; order Pinales; family Pinaceae; genus Picea; species Picea glauca. The sequence goes on along the minus strand of JZKD02S0883665.1, from coordinate 18 downwards.
ACTATGCATTTCTTCTCC
>JZKD02S0883643.1:1974-14106 GCA_000966675.3 Picea glauca | reverse complement strand
TATATATATATATATATATATTGAAGACTACCATAATACAGAAAAAAAACATAGCAAACCACTAAGTCGAAATGTGGGCATATCATGTTGAAACATGGGAATAACATCTGATGACCGCTAATACATTGCATGACATCTACTTGTGGACTGGAAGGTGATCTCTACAAGCCAATTGATACATGATAGCCCATCCTTCGAACACTTCCGTCCACTATTGCGTTTCCACTCATGGTGATCTACTCTTCTTGAAACTAGAAAATATATTGGCTTTCAAACTATCAAAGTGTGGTCACTTGGATCTCCTCACTTGGAATATGAATTTAGAACAAAGAAAGGTGATAGCAGGCTGGAATGCTACTATGGAAGCTTATACATCTGGGAATGGTTGTGCGTTAGTTTATGAGAAAGGCATGTATTTGTCTAGTTGAACATATTAATGCAGTGGACATAAATATGTTAACAACTCAGTCGATTGAAATTGAAAGAGATTTTGCTACTTTTGATTCGACTATTAAAAGTATTAATTCCCAGACATAGAATTATAGACATGAAACATGCTCCAGTTGCAATTGATTTCCTAATCACCCGATACTAAATCAGTGTCTGGAAATCGATTTTTTCCTTACGTTTATCAAGAAATTGTAAAGCAAATATTGAGCGTGTTGCATCAAGATTTGTCTGTCTCCTAACCTTGGTAGCAGGGAAAAATTTGCCTCTCTTGTTAAACTTGCTTTGAGGGGCCAATGATTAATTTTCTCTATGTAGTTCTAATCAAACATATGCCTCTCTTGTTAAATTTGTTGTGATGGGCCAAGGAATAATTTTCTTTATGTAGTTCCAATCGGAATGCATATAACCCATCCATGGATCATTTGTCATTGGTTCTAGTCAACATGTAGTTGAATATTGTCTTCCATTCTGACTTGGTAATGCATGGACCTAAAACAAAACAAAGGTACACTTTTGGCTATGGAGATTTTGGCGATGGAAGATTAAAAGAGTTGAGGTTAGTCAAAGGCGAAATGAAATAAGTGAATCTTTAGTTTGATATGCAATAGGTTACCTATAATCCTCCCAATATTGAGTGACAACAATAGCCATGGCATCTAGTCAAAGCAGTATTTTCTAGCTACTACCACACAATTCTATTACAACTAGTGAACTTGACGATATACGGGTTTTGAAAATAGTTAATGGCATGGCATGGAACACGAGGAGATCCCATCAAACGTACATAGAGACAAGACTTGCATCAATATAATGACTTGTATATCTTCTTGCTTAATGCTTCAATATGCTTCATTATGTTATTAAAACATTAAAAAATCATGTCTCCTCAACTTGGAAGCACACAATTATGGATATATGGGTTATGAAAATAGTTAATGGCATGGTATGGAACTAATGAAGGTGTTCATCAAGCAGTTGTTCGCTAAACGTACATAGAGGGAGAGATGGGCGTACAGAGAGACATAGATGGAGCAATGAAGGACGAGCATCGAGTTAATGCAATAGCATAGGTATCATTTTTAAGTTTTGTTTGTCTTTTTTAATTGATTTATTTTTTAAGTGGAACATCAAGAAGGGAAATTTAGTCACATTAGACTCTTTAACCAATCACAAAAAGCTTATTCAAATTAAAAAAAAAAAAAACTTTAAAATAAATTTAAATTTAAAAAAAATCAATTTAATAAAATAAAATAAAAACTTTATAGAACTTTTGTTTTTAATAAAATAAGGCAAACAATTTTGACCAACATGATATCAATTGTTATATAATTGACCGATACAATAAAACTAAATCAAACACTACTATCACGTAAATTCAACTTAGATACATTTTCTTCACCTAGTTGCCATTTTATTTTTGCAACACAATTATATAGGTATGTATGTCTACTTCTAAAATAATTCAACAGACACTTGTTTTTTAGTCAAGTTTTTTAAGTCTAGTTAATTTTAAAAACCCTTAAATAGGAAGATAATGTATGTGAGTAGAAACAATGAATGCTAGAATAAACATGCCAAGTAACCTTTACATGATGTTGCCCTATTTTATTATAATACTTTGTTCTATTTTATTGTAGTACTTATTAACTCGATACATTTTAGATGTAGCTCATTATATATATAAATTTTTGAATAAAAGATGAAACATTATTCATGCCATGATATATATATATATATATATATATATATATATATATATATATATTCCATCAACCAGTTCAATAATTTTAGTAGAATGAATTGATAATTGGTTGTAAGAAAAAACAAGGCAAGTTTATCCAAAGAAGAGAACCTACATAGTTTTTAAGAGATATGTCTTCCCATGTTTATAGTGAAATGTCTTGGCAAAGTAAAATAAATAGAGATATGTATTTCCATGTCTATAGTGAAATGTATGGCGAATTAAATAAATAGTGAGCTTGTCTTAAACTACATACAAGACTAGGGAAAAAATTGTATGTGGCAATCTACAAGCTTGAAATGTTTAATATCACAACCATATAAAACAATATGTTTATTAGCTGAAATTTGAATGTATATGAAAAACTTCATCTTAAGTTGATTTTACAATAAGTATATGTTAAAAGCAAATATTTCTTCACAAAATGCCAAATCACTTATTAAGATAAGACTCATTCCATCCTCACATAGAAAAGCATGGAAGGTCTAAAAAATGTTAAAGACACTCTACATTGGTTTAAGCAACAATTAAAGTAGTAACTAATAGAAGGGACTTTCTAAGGTTTCCTAATACTTTGAGAAATTGAACTTGAACATGAGGGTTGTTTGTGGTAGGTTTCGAAGAGAATGTTAGGCATCAAAACTCTAAGTGGTTAAATATTGATGATAAGTTGTGATGTATTATTGGTAATATGTAGGGAAAGTACTTGTACTTCCAATAAAGGAATCTATAAATTATACATGAGAGAAAAAAAGTCAGAAAAAAGTCAGGCAACATGTGGAGACATTGAGACTATCAAGTATATTAACATGAAAAATATATATACATAAACCAATAGATATGCAAAGACGATTACTGGATTTAATTCTAGAATGAAACATACTATTATCAATAATCTAAAATATATGCATATAACAAAGTTAGAGCTAGCCCTTATACAACATAAAATAAGATGGGAAACCAAAAGAAAATGTACCTAGAATTGATATAAGAGTAAACCTTAGATTACCCAGTACCCTAAATTGTTGATAAAACCCCATCTACTCGTAACTCTTGAGAAAATTTTATGCCAAAGTGAAAAGGTTTCCATTAACTAGCTATTAAGACTACATTCCTAAGTTCAGACTCAAAGGAACCAAAATACCCTCTGATATGAAAATACAAAATTTTCTTCATAGCTTAATTGAATCCTAATTGTTCTCAATTACCCTGGTTGCATTGGGAACAAGATTTTGCGATACGTTCAAATGTTTGTTGATTCTCTCTCTCGTTTGTTGCACATAATTTTATAATGACATAAATTTTCTTAACAAAGAGAAACACATGAATATATTACAGTAAATTCAGAATTCCCATTGTTTATAGTCCCCATTTAAGTTTATATACCCGTGTGTAGAGACTTCGACGATCCATGGTGGAGCCCTTTTGAGCAATAGGTTTTCCATCAATGTTAAATTATGCACAAAATATTGAGGACAATATGGGTTCTATAGATGGATTCATTAATGAGTTATCGCTCATTGACATTTAATGATACCACCCTCAATTGCTAGCATGGATTTGACCTTCTCCCCATCAACCATTAATCGTTCCCGTGCATACCAAAATCACAGAACTAGTGATTGTTGAATAGAAATGAGTGAGCATTCTGAATTAAACTACAACAAGATTTGTTTGAAAATTCAACATAATTGCATCGCACTCAATTGGTTAATTTATATAGAGATTATTTATCTTGTAATTTCAAAACAAATTCAATGAATGGTGACCTTTATTTATTTTTTAACAAAGACGGATAATATTATATTATAAAAGGGGGTTGTGCAACAATTTTGAAACAACCAATGTTTACAAAATTTCTCAAGTTGTAGGGAGGCCTTCAACATGACAAAACAGTAGGTCAACCTCAAATGCTCCATGGTTGATAATTTAGATACAAAAAAAAATTCATACTTCCAAGAGTATACTATGACATAAGAGTGTAACAAAAAACAATTTTGCATGGCATGGAACCTAACTTATTTGAGCTTCAAGACGGTGTCCACCTCTTCCTAAGGGTCTTCTTTCTTTCTATGGTGTGGTTGATATTGCAGGTTTTGGTTGACTTCACAGGAAACTTAGGAGCCCATAGAAGGAGCCAATATTTGTTACTGATTATGGTCTAGCTTATCCTCATGAATTTTCTTGCCGAGAGAACAAATTTTCTTTGAATGCATATTGACTTTTCTCAAGACAATTTCCAACTCCTTAGCCCTCTTCTTCTCATTGTCCTGAATTGATTTTTTCAGCTGGGCATTAGATTCATGCAAGGTGGACAACTCATGTTGATGTAATTGTGATTTCCCATTTAGACTTTCCATCTCGCAGGATGAATAGTGGCAGAGGGGATGGCTTTGAAACCACATTATATAATGTGTGTTGATAGAGGTTGAGGAGTCATGAGTGCATAGACGACAAAGAATAAATCTTAAGAACCAAAGATTGTGAAAGGAAGACCCATTGTTCAATGAATACCTAAATGTGCTAAAGGTTGAATCACATGATATCTTTAATAGTTGCGTTGAAGCTCCCATGTGTGATCTAGGTGGATATCGGTGGCCACCCACCTTTTCCAACTCGATCAAAACAATTTTTTGGCAATTTTGGCAATTTACTATTTTTAGCAGTTTTTAACTTTTGGGGCCAGTTTGTGGGACTAAACGACATTTTTTCATGATTGGACACCTTAATGATATCCAAATGATTTGATTGATCCCCCTAAATGAATCGCCTTGTCAATACCTTTCCAACGAGCTATCGTCCTCCCTAAACGAAGATAGTATGCAAAAGTTACGACCCCGGGAAGTTAATGTACTAACTTAACCCAACGGGGCTCACATGACTTTTGGCGCTTCATCTCCTAGGGTTAGGTTTTTAGATGTCTAGGTTTTTGGAATTCATATTTATTGTAAAAATTCCTTCAAAGCCTCATTGTATTCATCTTCTTGCAAATGAGCATAGTCGTCACATCTCTTCTCAGAGATAAGCTGCCACCATTCTAGTAAACTTGTTTTCAGTCTGCATTTTATAGTTTTCAACATATTTATTATTTAATAGAAGTCAAGTTTTATTGTATATTTGTTAGTGTTCACTGTGTCTTTATGTTAACATTATAAATCTGTAGTTTCATTTCGTTCCGCTCATAAATCTGGATCAATGGTATCAAAGCGATATGCTCCTTGTCGTTTTTTAATGCATGTCCCCGACGTGATCAGAGTATAGAGAGTTGGGTCTCGAGCTTGTTTCTATTGCTCGAATAATTGCTCTCGCATGCCCAAGAAATCACCCATGGAGGGAGAAAAGAAAGATGACGGGACATGAGATCATTTCAAAATGTTTCTCGAGGAATCCCTTGAACGACAAAGGAACGAGATGATGGACAACTTCGCACAAATCATTCGACGAGTGCCAACAAGCGATGCATCCACCTCAAGTGAAGGTGCCACCCCCTTCAAGGTATAGATCAATTTTGATATTCCCATATTTGAAGGTCAAATAGATGCAGATGTTGTAGATAAATTGTTAAACCTTCCAGAAGGGTATTTTTCTATCCACAACTTTTATGATAGAGAAAGGATTATATTTGCACTCCTCAAGGTCGTCCCCCATGTCAAAGATTGGTGGGAGACTTTTTGTGAGCAAAATGAAATAGAAGGATCCACATTATTTGCATTTTCACCCACTTGGGATTCCTTCAGGGATGTTATTAAGGAACAATACTACCATGTTGGAAGTTATGACGACTAGTATACAAGATGGACCACACTGCGACAGGAAAGAGACCAAACAGTCCTAGAGCTCACCAATGTATTCCATACCTTGCGCACTAAGCTGGGTATCAAATATTTTGAGTGAAATCTGGTGCTCAAGTATCACGGTAATCTTCATAGATTCATCCAAACAAAAATGGAGGTTTTGGACATCTCATCCTTGGGCGCGACCTATCGATATGCCGCCAAAATCGAGCAGAAGCTTAAACAAAAGACGCAACAATTTGGATCTGGAAACCCCTCATAGTAGAAGCAGGGAAAGGGCATCCCTAACCCGTAGAACAAAGGATAGAGAAAATATGGGCAACCTCATGACAACCAGTCCAACCCACAAGCAAAGAAGGACAATGGGAAGACGAAGAAATATACCGGGAATTGGTGCGACTTCCATAAGAGCCCCTGGCATAACACTGTTGATTTTTGCTCAAAGAAGTCATTAGTGGTTGAAGTAAAATCATTTGAATGAGATGCGAGTTCCAAATCTGAGTCAAAACCAGAGAAGGGGAGATGGATCATTGACGTGGAACTCGGTGTCACCGTTGCTTCCACCAAGATCCAGCTCGGTGACCCTGATGAGCCAAAGGAAGGCGAGCACCTCTTTCATTCATAGATGTGGGTGAAAGGCACTCCACTGCACTGCATCATTGATAACGATAGGTAGAAGAGTCTTGTCTCAACAAAGGTTGTCAAGCGGCTAGCTCTACCAACAACATCGCACCCGCAACCCTACACCATCGAATGGCTTTGTCAAGGAATCAATCTTTGCATCAACCAACAATGTCGCCTATCGTACGACATCAAGCCATTCAAAGATGAGGTATTGTGTGATGTTGCTCCCCTTGAAGTTTGTGATGTTATTTTGGGCCAACCTTATTTATGGAAATGTCATGTTGTATACGAGTCTAGGCCTCGCAGTGTTATTATTACTTTGAACATGAAATTGTACAGGATACCCAAGGTAGTCCCACCTAGTAGTATTTCCTTGATCTCTGCCAAGCAATGCAGGAAGGTCATTTATCAGACTAAGAAGTTTGTCTTCTTCGTGATTTGCTCTTAGATTGAGTGAAAGGTTGCAACCACATCCATGGACTCCGCGACTGACCTCTCCATGCAACATAAACAAGTGGATAAGGTCGTGGAAGAATACAAAAACATCTTCTCATCACCTACCGGAGTACCTCTACACTGTCAGGTCAAGCATCCCATTGATCTGACCCCCGATGCACCACTACCAAATGGGCCAGTCTATCATCGCTATATTCTAAAAAAATGAGGAGATCAAGCATCAGATCTAAGAACTACTCCACAAGGGGCACATCTGACCTAACTCATCACCTTGTGGAAGCCCAATCATGTTGGTGCAGAAGAAAGATGGGACTTGGCGACTCTGCATTGATTATCGATCCCTAAACACAATCACAGTCAGGAACCGGTACCCGATTCCTCGAATCAATGATCTCCTTGATCATCTCAAGGGAGCCAAATACTTTAGTAATATTGATCTGAAGTTTGGCTACCATCAGAGCCCAATAGAACAGATAGATGTATGGAAAACTTCCTTCAAGTAAAAAGAAGGTCGTTTTGAATGGTTGGTCATGCCCTTTGGTTTGACAAATGCCCCAACAACTTTCATGAGGTTGATGGACGATATCTTGCGAACTTTCACTAATTATTTTGTGGTGGTGTATATAGATGACATCTTCATCTACAACAAGACTTGGGAAGAACACTTGCATCATATTCAACAGGTTCTACACACTCTGCAATAGCACAAGCTATATTCCAACTTGTAAAAATGATCCTTCAGCATGGACAGGTTCCATTACCTAGGCTAAATTGTTGATGCTCATGGTGTGCATGTTAATCCAGCTAAGATCCAAGTCATCTGTGAATGGACAGCCCCAACCACGCTCATCGAGGTTCATAGCTTCTTAGGCCTTGCCAATTTCTATCGTAGGTTCGTGTTAGGATTCTCCCATATTGCATGGGCCCTCAATCAAATAACCAGAGGTGGTGGTAAGGTAAAATTTGTCTGGGGCCTATCCCAACATAGAGCGTTCGATTATCTAAAGCAGTGCTTGTGTTCAACACCAGTGCTCTCATTACCTGACCTACAATAGCCCTTTAAGATTGAGACAGATACTTCAGATTATGTTGTGGGCGCAGTCCTCACTCATCACGCCCACCCTGTGGCCTATCATAGTGAGACACTATCAAATGTCATCCATACGTACTCTACTTACGACAAAGAAATGTACTCCATTGTGCAAGCCTACCACCAGTGGAGGCATTACATTCTTGAGAAGGACACAATCATCCACACTGATCATAAGTCTCTATAGTTCATGCACACACAAGGAAAATTGCAGAATGACCGCCATCAGAAGTGGTCCACATATTTGCAACAGTTATACCTGAACATCAAGTATAAAATAGGAAGTACCAACCAAGTCGTTGATTGCCTCAGCTGACCTCCAGTCACGACACTCACTGTAGTTCTAGACTCTTGCAGCCATGAGACCTTCGGGTGGCCCCACCTCTATGAGACAGATCCTGACTTCACCAACACCTACCAGATGTTGGGCGCCAACACAATTGTCAATAATTTCCATATTCAGGACCGGTTGATGTGCCATCTTGGCCATCTCTGTGTTCCATCAAGCGAGTGAGCGAGTGAAGCTGATTTGGGAATCCCACTACAGTCTGTTGGCAGGACATTTCGACATGGAAAATATAGTGGCAGTGTTGCAATGACATTTCTATTGGTCAAAACTTCGACAAGATGTCAACAAATATATTTGGTCCTGCATTGCCTGCGCTATTGCCAAATCGACCATCAAGAAACAAGGCATGTACACTCCTCTGCCTACTCCTGACAGGCCCTGAGAATCCATCTCAATGGACTACATGTCGGGCATCCCTTCCACCACGTGGGGAAATGACTGTGTTTTTGTGGTTGTTGATCATTTTTCCAAGATGGCGATTTTGGTCGCCTGCAAGAAGAGAATCATGACGGATGACATTGCTAAAAATTTATTTGAATGAGTGTGGGTACACTTTGGGATCCCACAAACCATTATCTCAGATCGGGACAGTCGGTTCCTTAGCACATCTAGTCGAGCCTCTGGAGTCAAGCGTCTGGTCACTACTGGACACTAAGCTCACCAAGTTCACTGCCTTCCACCCCCAGACGGATGGCCAAACCAATGTCGTCAACTGGATGATCGTGCACATCCTACGCATGTACAATTCCAAGCACCCTCGCACTTGGGATGAGATTCTTCCCTATGTTCAACATATCTACAATAGATCCATACATAGATCAACCGATCACAACCCCTTTCAGGTGGGGTTGGGATTTCAACCATTGGGTCCCATGGATGTTGCACTACCCCTTGCGACCACCCAGGCAGACTCATTGCATGCTCCAACTACAGTTGAAAAAGCCACCCAGTTCATTGAGCAGATCCAACACATCCACCAATAGGTTCAAGATATTTTACAGAAGTCCAATGCCAAGTACAAGCAACGCCATGATCAACACTGTGTGCCACACTAGTTTTAGGTGGGATACAAAGTTTGGTTGTGCTTGCAAAAAGAATGCCTTACAAGGCCTCATTGGAAGCTTCATCCACTCAGTTATGGGCCTCACACCATTACCAAGGTTGTGGGTGACATTTATTTTGAGCTTAGCCTGCCCCCCTTCCTTGTTTTTCACCCAATGTTCAATGTGGACCTTCTTCGTCCTTATTTTCCACCATTATTGGACACCTCAGAGATGGCAGAACAATTGACACCAACAGAGCTCAACCTTGACTACATGGAACATGCATCCACTGATCATATCATGGACACACCGTTCAAGGGCATTCGCCAACAAAGGATCTAGCTTTATCGGGTTGTCAAAGTAGGGCAGCTCCTGCACTAAGGCAAGTGGCTCACTCGTGGCCAAATTCAATAGAAATTTTCTCATCTTATGGGGGCACTCAATGCAATGGATACCATTTCTTCCTAAGGAGGGAGGATTGATCCAGGTGGATTTCGGTTGCCACCCACCTTTTCCAACTGGCTCAAAACAGTTTTCTGGCAATTTTGGCAATTTACTATTTTTAGCAGTTTTTAACTTATGGGACCAGTTTGAGGGCCTAAACAACATTTTTTCATGATCAAGCACCTAAATGATAGACACGAGATTTGATTGACACCCTAAATGAATCTCCTCATCAATACCTTTCCAACAAGCTATCATGCGCCCTAAATGAAGATTGTATGCAAAAGTTATGACCCCGGGAAGTCAATGTATTAACTTACCCCAACGGGGCCCACATGACTTGTGTCGCTTCATCTCCTAGGGTTAGGTTTTTTTATGTATAGGGTTTTGGCATTCATATTTATTGTAAAAATTCCTTCAGAGCCTCATTGTACTCATCTTCTTGCGAATGAGCGTAGTCGTCACATCTCTTCTGAGAGATAAGCTGCCACCATTTTAGCAAGCTTCTTTTCAGTCTGCATTTTACAGTTTTCATCATATTTCTTATTTAATAGAAGTTAAGTTTTACTGTATCTCTATTATTTTTCATTGTGTCTCTATTTTAACATTAGAAATATGTGGTTTCATTTCACTCTGCTTATAAATCTGGATCAATGTGTGGGCATGCGACGAACCAGAGAGAGAAGTACTTGAATGGCGGTGATTCAGGGTACCACAATACCAAACCATGGAGCCACATATGAGAACCCGTGCGAGAATACATGGAAGAGCCACAAAGATTTCTCCAACATCACAGAGTGACGAAAGGCGAAGGTAATATCCCATATGCAGGCGAGGGGGAAGCCATAGAACTAATAAATCTTGGCATGAAAGAATAACAAAATATGTGCCAAGTGTTGCAAAGCTTTTGGGAGAGAGAAGAGGTGGAGTCAAGGTTTCCAACCAAGTGCATGAATTCAATGATGAAGAGGTTGAAGGTCACATCAACCACATTTTTTTTTTTAATTTTCATTTTTCTAATGTGAATAGTAGATAGATAAATTTCCATTTAACCTTAGAGATACTTGATCCATATGCCTAGCTCCCTTAGCTAGTGAATCATCCTCACCATTCTGCAAATCAAAAAAGTGGTAGTAGTCTACTTAATGGAAATTGTGTTCCCCAACTTTGATCCTTTGATATATTTTCTAGATATTTGGATGAGTTCTTTTGTTGAGCTTGCGTAGACCTTTGATGATCAACCCCGAGTATCCTATAACAATGATGCCCATGTCTTTGTTTTCTCTGATGATTTTTATCCCCATGTATATTTCTAGGAATTATGCTTGGTTATTTGAAGTGCATCCAAGACCCCATGCAAATTATTAAATTTGTTTTTCATCGGGACCATAAATGATCCCCCCCCCCCTCACCCCCGCACCCATCGCCCCTAAAAGGTGACCTTTAATTATAAAATAAACCATTTTAATAAAAAATAATAATCATTGGAGCCATTTTTAAACCATTTCAATTCATTTTCATTAAAAAAAATCCTATTCATGACTTACGATGTGAAAAGGTTTACAAAGAATTCGTTGATTTCTTTCCAAATATTGGTATAGACCTAATGTCTATATATAAACTTAGAGGTGGATGCTTGTCTTCAATGATGTCTTTAATTCACCTTTGATATGTTTCTTCTCTCTCATTATTCCATGGAGAATAATGCAAAAACATAGAACACAAATCATCATTTCTAGATTCAGATCTAGAAACTAATTCTATTTTCTGTAATTTTTTTGAGAGATCTTCTTCATTTTCACTTTCATTAAGATTTAACATCATGACATTAGAATCTTGCATGATTGAACATTGAGTTTGGGTAGTGATGATGCAAAAAACATATTTTTCATGGAATATTCATGAGAATGAAATGCATCCAATGTCAGGAATGGGTATCCATTGAAACTAGTAGGGAAAGATTCTTTAGCATTATCGTGCACTCATATGAGGGAATCCTCTTGTTTAGATGATGAGAAGGCAAGTCATCATGGTTTCCATGGTCTCCATCGCCTCTTCAAGAAATCCCCAAGCTTCTTGACCCTTTAGAGGCTCAGAACCATGAGAGGAAACAAATAATTGCCTCTTCGTCAGATATAATT
>JZKD02S0883642.1:209054-242684 GCA_000966675.3 Picea glauca | reverse complement strand
AGATTTGCAAAGAATATATCATGCAAAACAAAAATAAGTACGAATGCGAGAAACTCATAGAAATAAACTGTGTTTTTATAGCTGGTGTCCTTGCATACTGGTTTGTCTTCGATTGCTGTGACAGTGACTCAAAGAAAACATAAATCGTTAAAACAACTCATGAATTTTTAGAATATCCATTTGCAAATTTTTATTTTAGTTTTGAAGTGTTTTTATGTTTTATTTTTATAATGTTTTTATAAGTTTTTTTTTTATTATTGTTTTTCTTTGTTTGTTTTGTTGTTTTTGTTTTATAATAATAAAAAAAAAACAGTTATTATTTTTTTGTTTGTTTGTTTGTTTTTATTGTTTTTGTTTTATAATAAAANTTTTTATAAGTTTTTTTTTTTTTTTATTGTTTTTCTTTGTTTGTTTTGTTGTTTTTGTTTTATAATAAAAAAAAAATAGTTATTATTTTTTTGTTTGTTTGTTTGTTTTTATTGTTTTTGTTTTATAATAAAACAAAACAGAAACATATATAAAATATAATTTAATTACAAAACAAACAAAATAAATGTTTATTTCTATTTTGACATAAACATGAATAAATGTTATTTTTATTAATTATTTTTGTTGTTATATAACAATATTTTTTTTTATCAACCCCAAACAACAATACAATAATACCAACCCTCACGTAGTTTGCAAAACGGAGCTTCAAAGAACCCTGAATTTCTCCCAAATGGTTGTGAAATCCAAAAAATTGTTCATAGTTAACAGTTACACATTCTGGCAATTATGTTTTCTGGAAACTACCTCTGAAGAAATTGAAAACTAGATGATGCTTACTGTGGTAAAATTTCTAGAGCTTGTCTCTCACAAAGAAGTTAAGATCGATGGTCATCAAAATTCACAGTATTGCTGTGATTCAAGCCAAGGACTAAGATAGAAGATTATTGCGGACGTAGTTGGATTGTGCACAAAACAAAGAGTTTGTATTTCAATTAATCAAAGTTTCAGTTTTTTTCTTTTTATTATTTCCTAATGCCATTATTGTTTTATTGTTTGCAGATATGCAAATTTATTCAATCATTGTTACAACAAAAACGTCATTGTTTCAACAAGTAAAATTTTGTTGTAACAACATGTTGTAACAGCATGTAAAATTTCCCTGTATCAACATGCTATAACAACATGTAAAATTTTCGTTGTAACAACATGTAAAATTTTCATTGTATCAACAAGCTGTAACAACATGTAAAATTTTCGCTGTAACATGTAAAATTTTACTATAACATGTAAAATTTCATTTTGTTTTTATTCATCTAATGTTTTATTGTTTTATTATTTGCAGATCTGCAAATTTAGAAAAAACGTCACTGTTTCAGCAAGTAAAATTTCGCTGAAATAGCATGTAAAATGTTGTTGTACCAGCATGTAGAAATTTCATTGTTTCAGCATGCTGTAACAACATGTAAAATTGTGTTGTATAAGCATGTTGTAACAACGAAAATTTTCGTTGTATTAGCATGTTGTAACATCAGGTAAATTGGTTTTGTTTTTATTCGTTAATTTTTTTTTACTTTGTTTATTTACAGGTCAAAGGATGGACACAAAAACATTCATTCAAAATCATCCCTATTTTATGATCCTCACGATCGCATGAAGCGCAGAGGAGAGCATACTTATTAAAAAAAAAATTAGAGCAAAAACGTTGTTTTATTCGTTAGCCTACCTATTCCATGCTATTTGGGAATTAAATATTGGTTATGTGCAGGCAAATTTCTAGTGGAGCCAAGAACGTAATAGTAATAACAATATTTTTAGTGCTAATTTTTCAAATGAATAATGAAATTTTACAAGAATGAATGAATCTAGTTGTTGAAACTCTAAATTAACAAAATAAAAAGAAAAAATAAAAGAATTTAACCTAGTAGTCACTTGAAACCATCGTTCTATATAGCTTTCATTGGTGTAGTTTCTCTCACTCAGATCATGTTGCATCTCCTCGTTGTCCTCCTCAAGTTGTTCAAATGTTGATTCCTCGTTTGTTTCTATAAGAGTATTTAAGCTTTGGGCTGCTTTCAAGATCTCCTCTTCCCGAGAAGAAGAAATCCCAGCTTTCACAAGGATCTGAGTGAGTTTTTACAAGCTAACACTCATAGTTAAATCATATTGAAAAATGGGTTCTTACATCACCCAAGTCAAAAAAAAATAAAAATGAAAATCACACTTGTTAAAACACATGAAAACCTCTTCACAGTTGCAAGAATTGAATTTGCTAAAATTGTAGAAATTGAAACACTCGTATGCTTGCAGAAATTGAAACACTCCCTACATGCCCTTACCCATATGTCACCTCAGAGTTAGGATCATGACTAATCAAACTAAACCTTAATCCATTGTGTTTTCCCGACAATGACGCCAAAATGTTAGGCGAAAATATTGTCGTTTAATTCCATTGTAGTACTTTCCCAACTATTTAATTTGTCAATCCGAGGTTTGTAATCTTATGAAGCACACACACTATATATGCAGGATTGAATTAGAAGTAATCTAATCTAAATTGCTGAAATGAAATTAATTTAGGAAAGCATTGAAAGACTAACTAGGAAAGAAGAAAATTAATCTAGGAAAGCAATACAACATGTGAAGAGTTGAATGACAAAAGACATATGTGAGCTCACACAATATATCAATCTCAAATTATATTACAAGAGTCAAATGACAAAGCATGAAATAATAACAAAGCTAAGAATCCCCTTCTCCTAATTAGAAGACCAAATTATGAATTACATGATCTCTAACTCTCCAAGTTAATCCCCCAATTATGAATAACATGATGATCCTCATGAAGAGAGAACACTCTCTTATATACATGATATTCTTGAAGAGTGTCATCATTACAGATCCACTATTCTCTCAACCATTCTCAACTACTTTCCCATTATTAGAAGATATGATCCTTTCAAATCCTCCACACGTCTCTCACATATCTTAGATAGAATATGTCATCCAAATCTTCCATGATCTTCCCCTTTGAATATGCTTGAATGATTGTCTCAAATATTCTTCAAATCTTCAAAACTTGAAGATGAAATTCGAATTTGAGACTAGGTGGTAATATTTGACTTTGTTGAAATCTTCACGTATGCCTGCACACATCATCAAACTCATCCAACCTGGATATGTAATGAATATATGTTATTTTTATAATATTTAATCACAAATTCACTTATAATACTAAAATGAATACAATGGAAAATAATAAGGAGGAACCCAAATATCATTATGGAAATGGTATGATAAAAGGTTAATGGGACGATGAAATGTAAGGAATAGTGAAGGAAAAAGAGGATATAAAAGTGACATTTCTGAGGTCCAACAATTGTTCAAGATGCAAATCTTCTACTGCCACAAGACTTAAAATAGTCCTAATTGAAGTCATTTTAACAATAGGAGAAAATATTTCATCAAAATATATACTTTTATTTTGTACAAACCTCTTTACAACAAGTCTATCTTTGTAACGCTTTTTTCATCCATATTCTTCATTCAACCTGTAAACCCATTTATTCTGCAATGCTCTTTTTCCTATAGGAAGATGAACCAAGTCCCAAGTTTGGTTATTTACCAAGGAATCCATTTACTCTTTCATGCCTTTCTCCCACTTCTTTTTGGTGTTTACCTGCATTGCATCTTCATAACATTCTGGTTCACCAGAATCAGTCAACAATAAATAATACAATGAAGGAGAGTATCATTCAAGGGGTCTACTTAACCTGGTAGATATTCTAACAACACTTGTAGGATTTTGAGGTACCTGTTGATCCTGTTGTTGTAAATTTTGATTTTCTGGTACCTTTGGAATTTATTTTTCAACGATCTCATCGAGAACTGTGTATTCTATTTTTTCTTTTTCATGTTCCTTTCCCTGCAACTGATCTTTGTACGTGACCTTCTCATTAAATATGACATCTCTACTCTTAATGATTTTTTTATTTTCATAATCCCATAAGTGATAATCAAAATAATTAATATTGTATCCAATAAAGGTATACTTCTTATATTTTGCCTCAAGATTTGTTCTATTTTCTTTATCAATATGGACAAATGATTCACAACCGAAGGTTTTCAAAAACTAATAGTTTACCTTTTTTCATGTCCATGCCTCCTCTGGAATTCTACCATCCAAAGAGCTTGAAAGTCCTATGTTTATTAATAAAAATACAATATCTACAACATCTTCCCATAACTATAAGGGAAAACTAGCATGCAATCTCATACTCCTTGCATGCTCCATGATTGTCCCATTCATCCTTTATGACACACCATTTTCTTGTGGTGTTCCTGGAACTGTCTTCTCCCTACAAATCCCATGGTATGAATAGTAATGATCAAAATCATTGCTACAATATTCACCTCCATTGTCTGATCTAAGACACTTCAACCTTTTTCCTCTCTTGTTCTCAACCAAAGATTTCCATTTCTTAAAAGTATCAAAATCGTCAGTTTTTTGTCGAATGCAATAAACCCAAGTTTTTCTAGTTCCATCATCAATAAAAGTAACATAATAATGAGATCCACCAAGAGATGATACCTGATATGGTCCCCATACATTTGTATGCACAATCTCTAACTTTTCACTCTTATTTTCTTTTTTGACTCTGAGAAATATGACTCTTATGTTTTCCATAAATACAATGCTCACGAAAATCCAAATCAATTTGTTTAAGATCTAGAAACATATTCTCTTTATGAAGTATTTTCATCCCCTTCTCACTCATGTGTCCAATCCTATGATGCCACAGTGTTGTATCCACTCCTATAGAATCTAAAGAGATAGAAGAGTCAGTATTATTAGTACATAAATACAATGTACCTACCTTCTCTCATTTTTCTATCACCAATGATCCTTTGGTGACCTTCCACACCTTATTTGTAAATATGGATATACAAACTTCACTTTCCAAATTCCATATTGAAATTAGATTATTCCTTAGATATGTAACATGTCTTACCTCTTTCAACAACCATTGGTTTCCATTGCTTTGCTTTATTTTTACCTTTCCCATTCCAACAATTTTGCATGGTGCATCATCACCCAAATGAACCTNGCATGAAATGAATGCCCTTAATTTACTACCCAAGACTCAAAAATATTATCTATATAAAGAATCAAAGCATCTTGTAACACATCACCTGCTACATTTTCTTCCCGATTTTTATCCTACTGTCTATCTCTTTGTTTCTTTGGAGATCTACAATGTTTCTTCATATGTCCTTTCTTCGCACAATTCCAACACTATTTATTTCCAAATATGGATTTGAATATGCCCTTCCTATAATTCTTATAGTTCCCTGATCATGTTCCTTATCCTTTTTTCTCCTTCTCCATGTTTAACGCATTACCTGATGTCTCACATGTGATTTTTCGTTGCATTTTATCACTAAGGATAACACCAACAACATCATCAAATTTCAAATTATTTGAACTATAGACATAGTTACTTACAAACATGACCAAGCCATTCCATCTTTCTGTAAATGAGCACAAGATTAGAAGAGCCCTGACCTCATAATCAAAGTCCACTTTGACGAAACTTAGTTGATTAGTAACCATATTAAATTCATTTAAATGATCTGCAACAGACCCACCTTCTAACATCTTCATATTAAATAATATCTTCATTAAAAATACCTTATTGGACATTGAGGGTTTTTCATACAGTTTATCAAATGTGTCCATCAACTCCTTCGTTGTCTTTTATTTCGAAATATCGAAAGCCACCGACATTGTCAGGTTCATCTATATTATTCCTAGTGCCTTTCTGTTAAGAACCTCCCATTCTTTGTCCTTCATGGCTGTCAGCTTATTTTATTTTCCACCCAATGGTAGGAATAGATCCTTCTGATATAAATAATATTCCATCTGCATCTTCCATAACTGGTAGTTTTGGTCATTAAATTTCTCATCCATAAACTTTCCATGTTCGGCCATTGCTCCCACTCGATCAAGGAACCCTTTTTTCCTACGAGTTACTTTTTTCTTTGATACCAGTTGTTAGAAAAAAAGGATTGCGGGGAAATAAAATAAAAAAAATGTGGAAATAAAACACAGAAGATACACAATACAATAGAGACACAGATATACGTGGTTCACTTAGTGTGGGCTATGTCCACCAGAGAAATTTTCAGGTCCTTGCTTTATTATTATCTAGCAAATGAAGGGATACAATCTACAACACACCCGTTGTAACTTCCTCTTCTTCTCTCATAGTCTCCTCACTCAGAATACAATATTCACAATGATACATAGCTGCAATACATTTCCCTCATAAAAGAGTGTTTCCTTCTAGGGAAAAAAACCCTAACATAACTTCTACCACCAAATCTACAACCTTATAATGAATGGTCCATATTTACTACGAAATTACAATATACATTTACAAGTCAATTTTTCCTTCAGGGCACATTGTCCCTCGAATGCCCACTAGGGGCCCACTTAGCCACAGACCCCCCAACTGGGGGGATGGACCCCGTAGGGGGGTAACCCCCCTGTGCTCCCCCACGTGGAGGAGTGTACATTCTTCTAGGGTGTAAAGTCTTCATGAGGTATAAACATGGCTGAAAACAAATACCTATGAATCAGGATGATAATCAGGCTCCACAACCAACATAGAGATGTGATGATAGATCCTCTCAAAACTCATTTGAAATATTAAGGTATCGAAAATAGAACCATTTGTTGGTGAAAATTGGAGACCAGATTTCTCATAGGTTACCAACAAAGTTATCGTTGTATTCTAGTAGTGCTAGCATATTCAACCTTGCAGAAGGGAAGGAAGTCTCACCTCAAGCACAACTGAGACTTGTGTGTGATAAAGTGAGTTAGTGAGGATGCCTCGTCAATTTTGATGCAACATATTGAATATTCAGACTTGAGTGTGAAAATATTGTGGCATTGGAAGTCTAAAACATTATATGTATTAGCTAACTATGTTGTGCAACATGAAGGTAAATCCATACATGAGGAAACACTTGGAAATAAATACAGAATATCAAATACAATGTACGGGAGTAATTGCACAAAAGAGAAACTATGGAGTCACACACATCATAACCAAAGAAATATTTTAGGGCCAAAATATATCTTTTATTATTAGTTTCTTAGATTTCACAATCCCGCGATTACAAGGGTTTGATCATAGCTTATTTAGTGCATTCTGTGTTCCCATATACAATTGTTCCCACAACCCATTACAACAACTTATCACACCACACTCAATCAATAACAATGGCGATAGCTTGGTGAAAAAGAAAGAACAATAATGATTCTAGAAACATCAATCTAATAGTGCATACTATGGAAATACATAAAAAAAACTCAATGTCTCGACAACTAGGCAACCCTTTCCTATTACATACTTCCAAATTTATATCATTTTCTTGGCCTCTTCTTCATTTTGTTGTTATGCTTTCTTGATTCCTCTTCTGTCACTTTCTCACTTTCTCTTTTCCCACATTTGAAGCTTCTGGAACTTTTCTCTTAGTCCTCCAACTAGCATATGATCTATAATCATTGTTGGTCTACTCGTAGTTAACTTTTCACTTTACCTGAGTTGTTCTCCGCTAGTTCTAATCTTTCACTATGTTGTTGTGATTTCTTGCAAAACTTTGACCTTTCCACAAAATTAGGTCCTCTTCAAAAATGGAGGGTTGTTATACACCATTTTTTCACCCTTTTCTAAGTGTCACACTTCTCTTTTCTAAGTGTCACAAGTGTTTCACTTCACTCTGGTTGGTGACATTAGCGTCGTGCTTCAATCTGCTTAGTGACGTTAATGTTGTAAATGCCATGGTCCATTCTTCTAAGTGTCATACATTAATTTTCACTCTTTTCCTAAATGTTTCTACCTCAAGAGCATGCATGAATGATCCATTACATCCCCTTGATAATCAAGAAGAAGAATACATCTTTAAACGATGACAATTTGGCCTTTTTGACTCAGTCCTCACTCTATTTGACCATGGTCACTCCATTTTTCACTCTGAGGGAGAAACCATGCCCTTGACATAGTGTTAGTGGGGTGACTAGGTCACTCTATCTTCCCTTCTATGGGAGAGACCATGCAGATTTGGTCAAATCCCATGAATCTAGGGGAATCTTTTGAGGACTTTCTGGATGGTTCTTGGTTTGTTTTCTTGTTTTCATCAAGATATGATTCGATCCTCCTTCTATCCTATCTTGGGAGAAAGAATAACCATGAATATAAGTAATTCTTTACCAATATCCATTATTTTCTCAACCAAGTCCCTAATTTATCCAAAGTGGTTGGGATCCTGTGAATCTATATAACCAGACCATCTCAGAGAGAGGGGAGATGGAAGGGAGGCATACAATACTTATGATCCTTTCAAGGAGTTCCAAACCCTTTTTTTTTGAAGAATATTGATATGGAATCATTTTCAAGGGTTGAAGAAAGGAGCTTGGAGGATTGCAGCAACAACATCATGGTTTTAACCTTTTCATGCTTTCATTAAATATAAGAACTTGGCCTATTTATCTTATACTTTGTTGTTAATTTCTTGTCTATTTTATTACTTGTTATCAATAGGTAGGGTTTCTATTACTTGATCATAGATAGTAGTAGGAGAAGGTTATTTTGTTCTTGCATGTTTGACTTTGTGAGAGCGCTGCTTGGATTGGAGTTCAACCATTGGAACGACGAGGAAAAACGTCATAAATCATGTGCACATACCTTCTCCCATTCTATCTTAATCCTCCCACAAGAAAATATAATGGTTTTTTAGGAGGATGTTAGTGTTCATTTGTTACAGGTTGTCTCACTTGTAGGAATCCCAAGTGAGGGGAAGTTGTCCTGTCTGTAGGGGGAGAATTATCTCCACAGAAAATTGGAGAATCCACTAGGGAGGAACATCTATTTCTTCATAGGTTTCTATTCCTTTGAATCCATTTAATTTGTCTACACCTTGCTTCTTTTTCTTTGGCACCCTTTTTCTCATCAAAACCCTAACTTTTTCTGAGAAGTTTTGGCAATTTTGAGCCTACAAGACCTCACCAGAGTGAGCATTAGCCCTTGGTATCCCCTTGTATAACTATCAAAGAGTGACCTGGTATCCTCTTTCTATACCATTATGGAGAAACCATCACCCTTGGACGTCCGGTATGCCTTTCATGGGGAGCAACCTCTTGTAGAAACTCAATTTTTAATCCTTATTTTCTTCTTGTTTCTCATATTTTGCTCAGTTTTCCATCTGACTGTTGGAGGTTCTCTCTTGAGTCTCTATGATTAGTTCCAAATGATTGGATGAGATTTATCATCTGTTTTATTAATCGGTTTTGGTTTCTTTCTTTCTCATCCTCTTTTCAACTTGCTTGTGTGTTTGAGCTTGCCTAGTCTTTTAGCCTAGAAACTCCTAGTTTGTTTATGATTATGCTTGACTTAGAACTTGAAATTATCACTCATTTTACTTTTATTCTTTTGAGTTTGCATTGGTTGATTGGTTGTGAGCCCTTTCATCTTCATTGAAATTGCATCTCGCTTTTTTGGATGATTAGGACTCTCTCGTCTACCACAACCCTATTTTTCCTGCTCATGTTTTGAGGACTTTTCATAAGTGTTTGTCTTCATTCTCCCTTGAATTTTTGGGTTCTTGATTGAACAAGTTATATGACGCTTGTTTTATTTCGGTTCTCATATTTTTTAGTGCACTTTGTTTGATATATTGTTTTCCTCACACTTCTTTGTGTCAAACATAGATCTCTTTCATTTCTCTTGAAAGTTAAGAAGTGAAAAAGTTTTCATATCTCCTTGCATACATTATCAAACAAAGAAGTTTTTGAATTATTTAGGAACTTGTTTTGTTATATGCTTGGAAAAACAACTAGTTTTGTATCTTCATTTTTTTTTTCAAACACAGTTTCTTGGTAGTTTGGCATCATATTGATCCCTAAAATTGAAATTTGCATAGTTTTGAGTTCTTTCTTGTGCTAAGAAGAATATAACTCTTCTTCTTCCCATACATAGGATTCATCAAAAATAACACACTTCATCTCATTTTTTTGCATCTTATTGAAGTAAATTATTTGACACATCATCAATTTCATCTCCATGAACCATTTGAGAAAAAATCCATTAAAATCAATCGCATGCTAATAAAATCAACTAGAACATCTTTTGGTATTAGAACACTAATAGTAGCACAGGATTAGGGTCTTTGGACTTGGTAAAGTGAGTAAATTCTCCAAGACTACTTAACAGTCTGTAGAATACTAGAGAGTGTACAAATCCAACTTCCATATAAGCATAGTCGGTCACCCCATCTCACATAGGGGTTAAAAATGAGGTCATGTGAGTGAGAGAAGCAGATATTTGCCCTCCAAATCTTGACCAATCATAGAAGACATGGAATATATTGGGTGTTTTTCTTAAGAAACCACTGGTTTCATTTTTTCTCAATGCTTCATGAATCATGAATTCGTTTGGGGTCCTCAGAAGTCTTACCAGTCCACTTTTGCTCAGTTCTCTTGAACAACTTCATACTTTGATATCCTGCCCATACGTTAGGTCCCGATTGTTGATTGTACCTTCCCAGAGGTTGACTATGAGTTGGTAACCTTAGTGGAATTTCCTAGGTATATACATAGGTGACTATGGGGGGATTCCCATGGTACCTAGGGAAGATGTCGTATCACACTCTCAGTTCCCTTAGATGGTGATCCTGTGAAAGTGAGGGTTACTTGCACTGAGAAGGGTTGTTACATGGAGGTCGGGGTAACTACTTCTCATTTCTTCATTGATGGCTTGACATCCTATCTTCGGAAGATCCTTGAACCTATTGTTTCTTGGTTGATTTCTTTTAGTTTTCTTAGGGGTTTGTTTCTTTGATTTTCATACTTGGACTTAGGATCAAATATTTCAAAATATACAAGGTATGTAACATGATGTTCTAGAACCTCAAACTCATGTTTCTTATGAAGGAAGGATCAAGGATCCAACTTCTGAAACCATGAGTGTAGCTCCTGGAAGTGACCATCACATAGAAGAATTGGTCACAACCTTCATATAAAGCATTGCATCTTACACAAATCCTCTTTTTAATGATCCTCTTTTCCCACCACTATTGGGTCCACCGTTCATGAGATATGATGATGCTTTTTCTTCTTATATATTACCTATTGGTTCCACCATTACACCATCTTTTGACACAAACCCATGATCTTTTGGTTTTTATGAAGGACTTGGGAATTTATCCTTTTCCAAAACTCTTGTAGTTGATACTCTCAGTGATTCTTCTTTACTGGAAACATTAATGACCCAAGTAATCATGAATCAACCACTTGTGCTTACATTTTCCCTTGAACACGTGTCAGGTAGTATTCTTACTTCACTATTTCCACACATGCACACACAAAGTGCTCTACTTGGTCATTCCATCGGTCAGAATCTTGGCATTCAATTCATTCATAAAACCACGTTTCCACAAGATACTCAAACTCCATCTCAACCATCGCAGATTAGTACACCCTACATTGGAGGTCAATCCTCAATGGGAGGCCAACCTTAAATTGGGGGGAAACCTTCAACTGCAGGGAAACGTTTCCTGAGGGGAAACCTACACGGTCATAATATCAACCTTCCTGAGGGAACTCCACTCCTGCTAGTCCCTCTATCCCTACAACCACTAGCTTGTATCTTGGACATCCATTTCCAATACCTTCTAACACTTTGTGGGTTCAACCCAACCCAATGGGAATTCTTCCACAAGGAAATTTTCTCTTTCAATACGTAAACCCCATCATTCCAATGGAACAGTCCCTTCAACCTCAATACATGGGAGGACCATCGGGTTAATATAAATATGTAGGATTTCCATATATCCAGTCATAGTATATGGGTGGAAAAATAGCGAAACCACCTTATATGGGCAAACAATCAGGAAAACCCCCTTACATGGGTGGACAACCTGGGAAACCACCTTATATGGGATGACCATTTATATTTTTTGTCTCACCAAAACCTATTTATGGTCCTACTGGTGTTCCCATACCATATTATTACCACTATTATCCATAATCCAACTGAAAAACTCCATTATTGGATACGTTAGATCTGCTAGATCTATCACGTTTAACCAATGATCCCATCCATCATGCTCTGTTTTGGCTCGCCATTCCGCCAAATTATCGTTTGACATCCCAAAATTCGACGGAAAACCTAGGGAATATCCTAAAAATCATGTTATGACTTTCCATTTATGGTGTTCTTCCAATTCTTTTATGGATGATTCCATCTGTATTAGACTTTTCAAAGAACACTTACAGGTGCTGCAACAAAATGGTATATTGAGTTATTGCATAACTCCTTTCTCAACTTTAATTCTCTTGCTATGGTTTTTATGACACACTTACAGTTTCCTATATGGTATGAGACTAGCATAGATATTTTGACCTCACTCTAGAAATCCTCTTCCATCCATATATCTGATCATATTCATGAGTGAAGACGACGAAGACGATTGATTAAAGCTCCCATTTCGGATGACCTCCTCATAGATTTGTTTGCAAAGTCATTATTGCTTCCCATCACCCTTGATGTTTCTTTGGGAAACATTATTACTTAGGATAAGGATATCATTCATGCACATTATTTGGACTTTCTCTATTCCTAGTCTGACAAACCTTTCGACCTGATCCTTAATGATCCTTGTTTGTCGAATGATCCAACAAAACCTACTCTGGAACAAAGTTTTGTTTCTGATGCCAAAAATACTTCTTAACCTGTTCAAAACTCCAAAGTGAATGTGTTCCAATCCTTTTCATCTCAAAAACAAGGAGGTAAGAATAAAAACAAGAGTAAATCCAAGAAATCTTCTAACAAGCAGGATGATCCTAAGTCTGCTAATACTCAATTGACAAGGAAGCCTAAGTTTCTTTGTTTGATTTGTGAGGTATACCACTACATGAGAGAATTTCCTCATCATGAGGCATTCTCTAAATTTTTGAAGGGGACCTCTGAATCGGTTCAAAAACAAAATTTGGTTGAAAAAAATACTATCAAACCACAAGGGGGTAACAAAGATAATTCCCACCACAGGGATACTTCCACAAGTGCTTCTGAGGTGAAAATTTGAGAAAACACTTATGACACTCCTCCCAACATGACTGGGGTACAAGAATTCATCCTCCATAACCTTGCTTATTGTTTCATGGGGTTTTAAGTTTTAATCATAGACGAGTTGCATCTTCCCGTCCCTTGTAGTTATCGTTATGTGTCGCTCCAAACAATTGAAGAAGATATACTCCATCCAAAATGAAACCATGTGATCAAGATGGATATCAGTGGCCACCCACCTATTCCAACTGGCTCAAAACATTTTGTTGGCAATTTACTATTTTTAGCAGATTTTGGAGTCCTAAACTTCTGGGGCCATTTTGAGGTCCTAAACGATGTTTTTTCACAATCAGGCACCTCAAGGACAGCTCAAAGTCTCTAGTTGATCTTGTTAAATGAATATCATCATCGATACATTTCCAATTAGCTATCGTGCACCCCAAACAAATATCATATGCCAAAGTTACACCACTGGGAAGTTGATACATCAAACTACCCAAAACAGGGTCCATAAACCTATTGGATTTTCATCTTTCAAGGTTAGGGTTTTGGATTTTATTTATGTTAAAAATGCATTTGGATCCTCATTATAATAATCATCTTCTTGCAAATGAGTGTATCCATCACATCTCTTCTCAGAGATAAGCTACCACCATTATATCAAGTCTTTCACTCTGTATTTCTACAGTTTTGTACATTTCGCTCATTAATAGAAATTGTGTATTACTGTATCTCTATGTTTATGGTTATATCTTTGATATATATTTTTTATATTATTAGATATCTGATATATCTCTGTACATTTATTTATTATATCTCCACTCTCATTTTGTGCCCAAAATAATCCAGATTAGTGGTATCAGAGCATGTTGCTCTTGCTCATTTTTTAGTGCATGTCCCCGACGAGGTCCGAGTATATAAAGTTGGGTCTTGAGCTTGTCTCTCTTGAGGAAAATCACTCTTTCATGCCCAAAAAACCCTCCATGGTGGAAGAAAATAAAAATTATAGAGAAAAATATTATATTAATTTTTTACATGAGAAAGCTCTCACGTGACGGAGGGATGAAATGATGGAGAATTTTTCCAACATCCTTCAATGTAAGATTCCAGATATAAAAAGTATGCAAAATAGAAATGAAATGCTAGAAATGAAAGACGAACAATAATATAACCAGAATAACACCACAATAATACCAATATGATACCAAAACAACACCAGAATGAGCACTTTGATTACTAAGAGCAATGTTCACTTTCCTCTTCGAGGGGGAAACCTCCAGTCGAGAAAAGATCTATTACAATAATATACAAGACAACAGTTCTCATACCCTCAACTCCTATTTATACTAAATATGTCTATCAAAGGAACCATCTAGAGGAATATCCTTCTAGAAGCGGAAGCTTCTATTAGGTCTTCTTACATTCAACTTATTCTCCCTTATTGCTAGGCCTTATTAATATTGACCTTTATTACATAGGAATATATTATTCTACCTACATGAGGGGTTAGGTCCCTAACATGTCCTCCCCTTTAAAAACAACCTTGTCCTCAAGGCTTGAGAAGTGGAAAATGCTGCAGAATGGTAGTTGGTTCCCAAGTGGCATCTGTTGGGGTTGTATCTTTCCACTCGAATAACACTTCCTTGATGGTTCCCTAATGCAGGTGATGCTCATGCTAGTCCAAAACTGCTTCTTGTTGTATCCAAATGGAGACTTCTTTGTCCAACTCGAGAAGGTTGGTTTGAGTTTTTCACTTAGTTCCAATCACCTTCTTTAAGAAGGAAACATGAAAAATAGGATGTAGCTTAGAATGACTGGGAAAATCTAACTGATAGGCCACTTGTCCCACACGCTTGAGAACAATATAAGAACCATAAAATTTGGGCGCCAGTTTCTATCAATGGTCAGCCATGAGGGAATTTTTCTTGTAAGGTTGCAGTTGAAGAAAAACCTGATTCCCTTCTGCAAAGTCACATTCAGAGTGACCTTGATATTCTTTTTGCTTCATGTGATTCTGGTCCATGACCAAATTCTCTTTGAGGGTACAGAGAATAGCCTCTCGAACTATAAGCGTTTGGTCAACTTCCTGGACCTTCGAGACACCTGGTAAATATGAGAGAACTGAAGGTGGATTTTGTCTATATACCACTTCAAAAGGAGTCATGCAGGTAGTTGTATGGTATGAAGTGTTGTACCACCATTCAACTAGTGGTAACCATTGAGCCCATTGATTTTTCTTTTCTGATGCAAAACACCTCAAATATGTTTCCAAACACTTTTTGACAACTTCAATTTGACCATCATTTTGGGGGTGATAAGTTGTGCTGAGATGCAATTGGGTACCTTGTAGCTTGAATAGTTCTTGCCAAAAATTGCTGGTGAAAGTTGGGTTGCGATTAGAAACAATAGAATGCAGCATGACATGAATATTGAAGACCTAATCCATGAAAAGTTGAGCCACAGTGGATGTTATAAATGGGTGTTGAAGAGCACGTAAATGAGCATACTTGCAAACGTGATCAACTACCACCATGATGACTGATTTATTGCATGATTCAGGTAATCCTACAATAAAATCCACAGAGATATCCCACCAAATAGCAGGTGGAATTGAAAGTGGTTGTAGTGTGCCAAGAGATTTGATTATTTCTCCCTTCTTGCATTGACACACATCACATTCAACAACAAAATTATGAATTTCATGTTTCATATAATCCCAGAAAAATGAATGTTTGAACCTGTCATAGGTTTTGGCAAACCCGGAGTCCTAGCCGTGGGTGTAGCATGAATCTCAAAAAGTACCTTGGATTTAAGTTTTGACTATTTACTTAAATAGAAATGGCCTTTGTATTGAAGCTCATCATGGAGCCAATAGTACCCTAGGGAAACTGGAGAATTGGACTACAATTGTTGTATCAGATGTGAACTTTTGGGATTGTGTAGCCATTCCAGGAAAATGGCTTGGAGCCAATATGGTACAATGAAGGAGAGAGAGAAAAGGGACCCTTCATCTTCATATTTTTGAGAAAGTGAATCCACAACCACATTGTCTTTTCCTTTCTTGTAAATGATCTCATAATCATATCAAAAGAGCCTAGTCACCCACTTTTATTTCTCCGGGGAGAAAATACGTTGTTCTAGAAAATACTTGGGGCTTTGATGGTTTGGCTTAATTTGGAAGCATTGCCCCAATAGATAAGGGTTCCAAAGATCAACTGCATGCAGAATAGCCAACATTTCCTTTTCATAGATTGATTTTCCCAAATTTTGTTTAGACAATTGTTTCCTAGTAAAGGCCAAGGGCTGACCCTCTTGCATAAGGACAATGCCAATTCCTTTCCCTGAAGCATCACATTCCAAGAAAAAGGTTTTTGTGAAATCAAGAAGGGCTAGGATTGGAGTGGTGCACATGGCCATCTTCAAGGTTTGAAAATCTTGAGCAATTGCTAGATTCCAAGTGAAATAATTCTTTTTAAGGAGTGTAGTGAGAGGTGCTGCAATATTTCCATAATTCTTAACAAACTTGCGATAATAACCTGTTAAGCCGAAAAATCCACGCAAGATTTTGAGAGTCTTTGGGTGAGGCCAATCTTGCATAGCTTCAATCTTTTTAGGATCCACCCTGACGTCGTCCTTGCCAACAAGATGACCGAAGTACTTGAGTTCTGAGGTGCCAAAAGAACATTTAGATTGTTTTAGGAAAAGTTGGTTCTGAGAGAGTAGATGGAGAAATATATCCACTTGAGCAAGATGGTATGTCCAGGTTTTTCTATAGATGAGGATATCATTAAGGAAAACTAAGACAAAATGGTAGAGAAAAGGATGGAAGAAATGATTCATGAGGATTTGGAAAGTGGAGCGAGCATTACACAAGCCAAAGGCCATGAACAAAAAATCATAGTGGCCCTCATGAGTTCTAAAGGAAGTCTTAGGAATGTATGCCTCTTTCATGCAGATCTAGTGGTAGCGAGAACGAAGATCAAGTTTAGTAAAGAAATGGGTGCCACTCAATTCATCCAAGAGGTCATCAATGACAGGAATGAGAAATTTGTCTTTAATGCTGAGTTCTTTTAGGGCGTGGAAGTTAGGACACATGTTCCAAGAACCTTATTTCTTGATGACCATGACCATAGGATAAGAGTAGGGTCTTGTACTAGGGTGAATAACACCTGCATTAAGCAGTTCTTGAACCATTTTCTCAATTTCATTTTTTTGGGAAAAGGGGTGATGATAGGGATGGATATTGGAAGGAAGGATTCCTGGGACAAGGGGAATTGAATGATAATGAACACCATGGGAAGGAGGGATTCCCTTGGGAGTGGAAAATATCACTTGATGTTTAGAGAGGATGGATTGGAGGTCCTGTGGAACATAGGGTGTCTTAGTTGCTTGTATGGCATGGAGTTGGGAAATAATGCCCGAATGACATTTTTTGAGCATATTTTTCATGTGATGGGAACTAATAATCTCAGGGTAACTAGAGGTGATTCCTTGGAACTTATATTGTAGGCCCTCCTGGTCGAATTGTATGGTTAATTCCTTAAAATCAATGATAACGGGGCCCAAATTCCTTAACCAGTTTGCACCCAACACAATGTCACAACTGACCATATCAATAGCCAGTTTTCACCCAACACCATGTCACAACCGACTATATGGATAAAGAAAGAGAGAGGGCAAACAACTGCAGATCAGTAGGATACACCAATGGGCAATGGAGTCATAAACATCCCACTCATCTAAGGCACAAAATCTTCTTAACAGAAAAAATGATTATATGCTAATAGGTGGAAGAATGAAGAAGGAAAACACAAGATAGAATGTCCACTAAACAAATATCCTCTCAATTTAATGAATCAACAGATACTTGAATATAAACAATGATTGATGGGAAAAATACTCCAGATCCTCTGCTGCTTAGGGATCCATAAATCATTGACAACCTTTGATCCTTAAATATGCAATATATTCAAACACGAAGAAATATAAAAGAAGAGTTACAATCTGAAATCATATCTCTCATGAGTCTCCAATAGCAGTAATGCTTATAATCATAAATGTCCATAGGCTTACAAATGAACACACACAGGAAAACTGCCTACTACTCTCTCTAGCCTCTCTTGGCTCATATATTCCATTTTCTAAGAGATATCTCCCTCTTTAAATATAAAATAGCATCCAAATAACCTAAGGAGGTCAAATCCCATCTCCTCCATTAGATTCTAAGACTTGGAGATAAGTGGCAACAATCAAAGAGATAAAAATCCAACAAACTGTTGATTTTCAGGAATTTGTTGGAAGTCATTAATAAATTGTTTCCACCTCATGCATGAGGCCTTTGTTGGAGCTAAATATTAGGTGCAGGTGTCCATTTACATCTAACTGATCCTTGAGAAGTCATTCGAGCCCTTCTTGACATGTGGCAACCTCCCAACAAGGAAAATATCAAAACCGTGGCCGCTACAAAAAATTAGTACGCAGCGCCACTGTACACAGTACGCAGCGCCTACTTCTATATAAAATATCTCTCAAACCAAAACACATTTTGAAAAAATGAGAGAGGTTTTTGTTATTTGGAATGTTATGAACAAAAAAATCCTCTAGTTTTCAAAAATACATCCTCAACTGCTCATAACCCAAGTTTTAAATTAGTGACTCAAAACTAACAGAATAACTCTGCACAATTTATCCTCTACCAAAATATTACATAGCGCGTGTAGGTAGCGCCTGACTGCATTTCTGCATGAAATTCGGTAGCATAAATCTATGGGTGCTTAGATGCTTGAACTTGGATATTGGTAATAACTCAATATAATTTCAATTTTCCCCAAAACAAATAAAAATCCCATAACAATTGTATTCATTTTCCAAAATGAATAATGAAATGCAGATTTTGTTCTCTGTGAAATATTAGGTAGCACCTGTAGGTAGCACCACTTATGCAATTTCGAGGCATAAAACAATATTGTGCTAACATAGGCTCCATGGGGGATAGAGTCCTCCTTGTGAGGCTCTAAGAACTCTTGTAGTTTAAGTCCCTTATCCTTTGGGCTTATGGAGTATGCTCTCAACCTTTAACCTCTACAATATGCTTTGATCTATGACCTTCAGTTGAAACTAAATGAAAATAAAAACTAAAACTAACAAAATGATGAAAACAATGCTTGTCTAGAAAGCTTATTGCACACACCTACTCTAATTATTGGGAAACTGAAGCATTCAAGTTACATGAAACAACCAATGAAGCCATTTCATAATTTTTTCAATTGTTTGAAGTTTTGAAATGTTCTTCATTAAGCACCAAAGATAATTCTTACTTGAAGGTGCATCAAAGAAACATTTGGAAATACACTTTCCATTGAAATCAATGAGCCTAGGCCCATTTTCTTCTTGCAGACATGCTGCAAATGGATCTTGGAAAACATCATCAATACTTGCCCCTACAACATTTCTTTGTGTAAAAAGGAAAAGTATTGCATTAGGTCCTTCATCCATTGTTCTTTGTTGTTGTATGGCTTGTTGATTCTCTGATTCATCCTCAATGCATATGGCCTTGGTACACTCCTGGTCATGAGGTGTATTAAAAAAAGTCTTAGTGATTCTTATCTTTCTTTAATTTCAACCTTTCTCATCAGATCACATGGCATTTGATCTTGGCTGCTTGATGAAACTAAGCTTGTGTATTCAAGAGGAATAGGGGGTTGATAGGGTAGTTCATCACAATTAGAAGTGCTTGGGAAACTAAATTCTTCTATCTTATCTTTTGCTTGTGAGGGATATTCATCATAGCTTGGCTTATGGTCCCAATTTCTCAGTTTTTCACCCTCTAAAATTAGATGATCATCTTTTTCTTCTTTTTTAGCAACAAAAATATGACATGAGGGTTGAATCAAGCTATTGTTGCTTTGATCGAAAAGGTACTTTTTTGATATTAGGTCTTCAACAAATTGTTCATGGAAATCATCTTCATAATCATCATACAAAGGTGAATCAATGACCATTTGACTATTAATGGATGAGGGGATTAGTACAATAGCCGAGACAATTGGTTGCTCAGGTAAAACATCCTCATAGTCATCAAAACTTGGCAAATCATGGCAAATTGGTTAATTAACAATAGGAGGTACTGATAAGATATGAATCTAGTCATGAAAAGCTGCAATACTATACTCACAATGAAATAAATCTGAATCTAAGATGACCTCTTGACTTAAAGAATCGAGAAAAGGAGGAGACAAGGAAATGATGGATTGTCCATATTGATCTCTCTCGGGGACCTAGATTTTGACATGAATGGTGCATTTGTTCTTCAAATTTAGGAAAAGCATTATGAAACTCATCATCTAAGTCCTGATCTCTATAATCATCCCCTTCATCATCACTACTAGAGGAATCACTTGCTGAATCTTGAATATATGATGCATACCCCTCACAACAATTCTCAAAAATTCTTTGATTTGGATAAATTATCTTGTAATGAGAATAAAAAACATCATGAAAGTCCTTCAAAGAGGAAATACTATAAGTAGGGAGTGTTCTATACCATTGCCTCACGTCGCCTTCCAATGAATACATGACCATTTTCATCAATATATATTCATGATAGATGTCAAGCTATTGCATCAAAGCATGAAATTGATGAACATGCTCAAAAGGGTTGTCATCATCACCTTCATAAAATCTGGGCAAAAGATCTTGCCATTCATCAATTTGAGACACAAGATGTGGATAACCATCTATGGCTGAGAAATTGAGTGGGACAAACCTCCTGGCTAGGATAGCCTTCATAGCCATTTGATTTTTCTCATCCCTAGTGGAGTCACAAACCTATTCTAAACAATGGAGTCACCATGGTGAATGTGAAGTGTTGAAGGTGTCCAACTTCAGTCACCATCTAAATCTAGAGTTGTACAATGTCTTTCTTCCTAGGGAGCTTTTCAATTTTCTCAAATCCGTCTCGAGCAATGACGCCAAAAATGTTAGCACTAAAATTCACACTTTGACTGATAAAGTGTAAGCTCAACACCCATCAGAATGTAAAAGATAACTTTGGATTTGAATAGGTGGACCAACAAGATGGATAAAGAAAGAGAGAGGGCAACAAACTGCAGATCAATAGGCTACACCAATGGGCAATGGAGTCACAAACATCCCACTCATCTAAGGCACAAAAGATGCTTAACAGAAAACACAATTATATGTTGATAGGTGGAGGAATGAAGAAGGAAAACACAATATATAATGTTCACTAAACAAATATCCTCTCAATTTAATGAATCAATAGATACTTGAATATAAACAATGATTGATGGGAAAAATACAACAGATCCTCTATTTCTTAGGGATTGATAAATCATTGACATCCTTTGATCCTCAAATCTGTAATATATTAAAATACGAAGAAATATAAAAGAAGATTTACAATATGAAATCACAACTCTCATAAGTCTCCAATATCAGTAATGCTTATAATCATAAAATGCCCACAGGCTTACAAATGAACACACAYAGGAAAACTACCTACTCCTACTCTCTCTAGCCTCTCTTGGCTCATCTATTCCATTCTCCAAGAGATATCTCCCTCTTTAAATAGAAAATACCATCCAAATAACCTAARGAGGTTGAATCCTATCTCCTCCATTGGATTCTAATCCTTGGAGATAGGTGGCAATAGTCAAAGAGACAAAAATCCAACAAACTGTTGATTTTCAGRAATTTGTTGGAAGTCATTAATAAATTGTTTCCACCTCATGCATGAGGCCTTTGATGGAGATAAATATTAGGTGCAGGTGTCCCTTGACATATAACTGATCCTTGAKAATTCATTTKAACCCTCCTTGACATGTGGCAACCTCCCAACAAGGTGAATATCAAAACTGTGACCACTATAAGAAATTAGTACACAACACCACTATGCAGAGTATGMAACACCTACTTMTATATCCAATATCTCTCAAAAAAAAACACATTTTGAAAAACTGAGAGAGGTTTTTGTTATTTGGGATGTTATGAACAMAAACCTCCTCCAGTTTTMAAAAATACATCCTCAATTGCTCATAACCCAAGTTTTAAATTAGTAACTCAAAACTGGCAAAATAAYTCTGCACAATTTATCCTCTACCGAAATATTATGCAGCATGTGTAGGTAGCACCCGACTGTGTTTCTACATGAAATTTGGTAGAATAAATCCATGGGTTCTTTGATGTTTGAACTTAGATATTGGGAATAATTCAATATAATTTCAATTTTCCCCCCAAAAAATAAAAATCCCATAATAATTGTATTCATTTGCCAAAATGAATAATGAAATGCAGATTTTATTCTCTGTGAAATATTAGGTAGCGCCACTTATGCAATGCTGAGGCATAAACCAATATTGTGCTAACATTCTAGTCTGAAGAATACTTCAGTGATGAAATTCCCAAATACTTAATCATGAAGAAATGTGTAGTGATTTGGACACTCGAATGCAGGAGACACAGTTGCGCGACAATAGATCTTGTTTGTGTTTTTTTTTGTTTCCATCCCCAAGGGTTAGGTATTCAAGGGTTCTACATACAAGGGTTTTCCCTATGCTATATATATTTGATATACATGCGACATCGAACAGTAGTACTCAACCCAATATATTATGGGACCAACTAAGGAGGTTAGACTGTGCCCTTAGCTATACTACCCAACTACCCAGGTACTAGAGAGTATCTTCTCGAGTGTTGTTCTCAGTGGAACTATAGCAGTCAGGCGACCGATTTTTTTATCTAAAGAGGGCTTCAAGAAATCTAGGTCGATTCGTATACAGGGGTTGTCTAATGTGATACCACTTAAAGGGGTACCAACAGGGGTTACAATGTGGCCAACATATCTGCGCTTAAGAACCATTTGTATTTCCTACATGTATGAATCCCTGATCGTGGGTTTATGTGTGTAATGACAGATCTTTGTAGCTTAAAGACACCAGAATATGTCTCTACCCTGAAAAAAATTAACCCACATTTTTCTACCGAGAAAAAGTGCTCTGATACCACTTGTAATATTCCAGATATAAAAAGTATGTAGAACATAAATAAAATGCTAAAATGGTAGGCAAACAACAATATAACCAAAATAACACCACAAAAATACCAATATGATACCAATATAACATCAGAATGAGCACTTTGATTACTGAGAGCAACATTTACTTGCCTCTTCGAGGGGGAAGCCTCCAGTCGAGCAGATCTCTATTACAATAATATCGAAGACAACAATTCCTATACCCTCAACTCTTATTTATACTAAATATGTCTATCAAAAGAACCATCTAGAGGAAGATCCTTCTAGAAGCGGAAGCTTCTATTAGGTCTTCTTACATTCAACTTATTCTTCCTTATTGTTAGGCCTTATTAATATTGACGTTTATTACATCGGAATATATTATTCTACCTATATGATGGGTTAGGTCCTTAACATTCAACGCCTACCAATAACAATAGGTGCATCTTCATCAAGCAACCACTTTGGAGGAACCTCTCCTTTCAAGGTACAATTTAATTTTGATATTCCTGTATTTGAAGGTCAGATAGATGTGGATGCCCTAGAAAAATGGTTAAATATTATAGAAGGTTACTTCTCTGTTCACAATTTTTCGACATGGAAAATATCACCTTTGCGCTCCTTAAGGCTCTCCCCCATGTTAAACATTGGTGGGAAACTTACTGAGAGAAAAATTCCACAGAGTCTGGAATATATGGGGTCGAGCCCACTTGGGATTTTTTTGTGGATGTGGTCAAGGAAAAATATTATCTTGTTGGTAACTATGACGATTAGTACATGAGATGGACCACACTACAACAAGAGAGGGGCCAAAAACTGGCAGAGTTCACAAATACTTTCCATATCTTGCGCACCAATTTGGTTATCAAAGACTCTGAGAGACATATGGTTCTAAAATACTTGGGGGCTATGCATAGGTACATCCAAACCAAAATTGATTTCCTGTACATCTCATCACTCGAAGCTCCCTATGAATATGCTTTCAAAATCAAGTAGAAATTTAGGCACTAGAACAAATGAGAGTTCGGGTCTGCAAATACGCAACAACCAAAGTATGATAAAGACGACCCTAAAAATTAGCCTCCCAAAAATGAGTCCAAGCCACTAGAAAAGAAAGGTGATGGAAAGACGAAGAAGGACACTAGAAAGTGGTGTGATTTACACAAAATCCTCTAGCACAACACTGGTGGATGTCGCTCAAAATAATCATTGGTGGCCAAGATCAAAGAAAAGAAGTTAAACCCTGATTTAGAATTTGATTCAGAAAATAATGGGAAAAGGTAGATCATGGACATAGACCCCATTGCTCCTATCATGACTACAACAATTCAACCAAAAGAACTAGCAGGTCCTAAAGAGGGGGAGAGATTTTTCATTCACATATGTGGGTGAAGAGGACCCTGCTTCATTTTATCATTGATAATGGAAGCCAGAAGAACCTCTTCTCTGTAGAGGTCATCAAATAGTTGGGATTGTCGACAACACCACACCCACAACCATACAACATTAGGTGGATTTGTCAGGGATGATATCTTCGTGTTAGCTAATAGTGTCTATTTTCATATGAAATCCATCCCTTTAAGGATGAGGTATTATGTGATGTTTCCCTGTTTGATGTCCGTGATGTTCTTTTGGGATAGCCATATATGTTGAAGCGTCATGCTATTTATGAGGCTCAACTCTGTAGTTTCATCGTTACTCTAGGGAGTCATCTTTACATGATACCATAGGTAGTTCTGACTATTGTACCACCTAAACAATGTCGCTAGGTAATATCTCATACTCCAAAATTCAACCTCTTCACAATCTGTTCAAAAGGTGGAAAAAAGGACAATACAACCACTACAGCCTTAGTCCAAGAGCCTCCTATCTAGTAGAAGTAGGTCGACAAGATTGAATAAAAGAACAAATATTCATTCTACACATAGTCATCTCATTAGGTTTTCAACAACCTTCCACAAACCAAGCAACACAACTTCTCCATCAAGGCAAGCAACTCACTAAGGTTCAGATTCAACAAATGCTTCCCCCTCTGCCCCGATAACTCAGTGAAATGGATACCATTGATTCAGAAGGAAGGGGGATTGATCTATATGGATATCAGTGGCCACCTACATATTCCAACTAGCTCAAAATAGTTTGTTGGCAATTTACTATTTTTAGCAGTTTTTTGGGTACTAAACTTTCAGGGCCATTTGAGGGCCTAAATGACATTTTTTTCACGATAGGGAACCTCAATGATATCCAAATGATCATATTGATCTTGTGAAATTAATCTCCTCATTGATACCTTTCCAACAAGCTATTGTGTGCCCCAAACGGAGATCATATGCCAAAGTTACGCCCCCAGGAAGTTTATATGCCAAACTACCCAAAACAGGGTCCAAAAACCTGTTGGATTTTCATCTTTCGGGATCAGGGTTTTGGATTTTATTCATGTTAAAAATGACTTTGGAGCCTCATTGTAATAATTATATTATTTTTAATGAGCATATCTATCACATCTCTTCGCAGAGATAAGCTGCCACCATTCTAGTGAGTCTTTCACTCTATATTTCTACAATTTTGTACATTTCGCTCATTAATAGACATTGTGTATTACTGTATCTCTTTGTTTATGGTTATATATCTTATATATCTATTTTATATTATTGTATATCTTATATATCTCTATACATTTATTTATTATATCTTCGCTCTCATTTCATGCCAAAAATAATTCAGATCACTATGGCATATAGATTTTATCGGTATAATGAATTTGACCTTTCTACATTTGTGAAGTGTGCCTTTGTAAATAAACCATGGTATGGTCCTCTTACTATCCGACACGTAGGATCATTATATTATAAGGCAGGATCCTCCTTCTATCCAACCTCTTTTTCTTCATAACCACCAATTTCTTTTCTCTTCAAACTCTGCAGTGGGCTTTCTCGATAATCATCTCTAGGAATATGATAAGAGTATTGCGATGCTAATTCTGTCACCAATCAATGAATGACTTCCAATGTCTTCATAATGAAACACCCTTTCATAAATCTATCACACGATTTCCTTTCCCCAATCCTTGATCGGTGATTTTTTTGGCAATTTCTTGGTGCCAATGATACATGTGAATTATGTATGTTTGTAATAGAGATAATGAAGTTATAAAGCAGCTGTAACGGATTATTCTTTTTGAGAACCATTTTTCCTTCATAGTGAATACCAAATTCTGAATTTTTCTCGGCAGGTGATCCACTGTACTGCATTCCTATAACTCAGTGATCCCCTCTATTTTTGTACCGTGCTCTTGTAATTCAACAATCCCCTATATTTATGTACTACATTCTTGTAAATCAGTATTACTATAGCTTTAATTGTAGTTCCATGTTATTCATCACTATGGTACTTCTTCTCTTCATGTTGACATCAATGCCAACACAATATTTCCACAAATCTCCCCCTTTGGAATTGATGGCAACAAATTGTAAAACAAAATGCTCACCTAGCAATGAGTAATTGTTTTTATGTTCTTTTCTCCCCCTTTGACATCAATGTCAAGGCCTATGATACTAGAATTATTTTTTGAGTCATAGTAATTGTCGATTTTTTTCTTTCTCCCCCTGTCAACAACATTTTATTTGTTACAGTGAACCTTTTTCCATCCTCTATTTTTTACAGCTCCCCTTTTCATTGTTTCTCCTCTATCATCATGACCTTTTTCTTTTACTGTAGTGATATTACTCCCATCTTTTTCTTTAGATGTTCAAATACTTCTTTAGGAAAGGTTTTGGTGAATATGTATGATATCTTCTCCTTTGAACTAGCATACTCCAATCTAACCTTTTTGTCACTAACTTTCTCTCTCAAGAAATCATGCATGACTGGATTCTTGGAGATGATGATGGCACTTGTATTGTCATAATAGATAGGTATTGACTTATTACATTCAATTTTAATATCCTCCAATGTTTGTATCATCCATAAGATTTGAGTGCAACATCAAGAAGTTGTGGTATATTTGGCCTCTGTTGTAGATAAAATTGATGATTGTTTTCTACTTGACCATGAGACTACCCATTCTCCTAAGAAAAATGAATTTCCACTAGGGATATTTTGGCATCCACACTACCACCCCAATCAGAATCTATGTAGGCAATTAGTTCAAATCCTTTATTCCTTGGATACCATAAACCAAAATTTGGTGTTCCTTTAAGATATCTAGATATTCTCTTGACAACCATAACATGTGGTTCCTTGGGAGATGATTGAAATCTTTCCACCATTTATACTATCTGCGTGATATCGGGTCTGGATGCACTCAAATATAGTAAGCTCCCAACCATATATCTATAGAGAGTTGAATCTACAAAAGGTGACTCATCTTCCTTGTTGAGATTGCAACTAGTTGTCGTTGGAGTGATAACAGGTGTACTTTCATCCATTCCAAACATTTTAAGTATCTATTTTAGGTATTTGGAATGAGTAATAAACATTCCTTTCGGTGATTAAGTAATTTGAATTCCAAGGAATAATGTTAGCTCTCCAATCATAGACATTTCAAACTCTTTTGACATTTCCTAAGAAACTTTATAACTTGATTCATCATTGTTGTAGCCAAATATGATGTCATCCACATAGACCACTCTAAATAACAAACTATCCTTTTCAATTCTAAGATAATTATTGTTGTTATACATGCCTCCTTTCAATCCTTGTTGCATCAGGTACTTATCCAATCCTACATACCATGCTTTGGGTGCTTGTTTAAGGACATAGAGTGCCTTTTTCAATCTATACACTTGTTCTTCTTTTCCTTGGTTGTTCAAATCCTTCTAGATTCTCCGTGTAAACTTCTTCTTTTATGTCTCCATTCTTCTATTACATATCCAATTTTTTTCTATTTGACTCATGAAATATTTTTCTTCTTTTTCTGTATTTAAGATATAAACATCGCCTACTATCCTTGCTGCAGT
Organism: Picea glauca; assembly: GCA_000966675.3. Classification (NCBI taxonomy): domain Eukaryota; kingdom Viridiplantae; phylum Streptophyta; class Pinopsida; order Pinales; family Pinaceae; genus Picea; species Picea glauca. The sequence continues at coordinate 214,575 of JZKD02S0883642.1, read as the reverse complement.
AGATACTAATTTTCCATAGTCTTATTTTCTAATCTCACATTTTTTAGAGTCAAATATGAGAATGTTTCCTTGATCACATGTTTGGCTCACACTAAGGAGATTAGATTTCAAATTTTCATTCAATACATGTTCATGGTTTTTAGTCTCATTTGATACTTTGAAGGTTGTTTCACCTGTTGAATTCTTTTCTTGTCTTGATCTTATTTCATAGGCTATGATAATCCCATGTAGTTCATCCACTATGAGTTTGTCAATATTCTCTAGATATTCCAAGGTAGATACTTTGGGATCATATCTCATTTGGAGTGATCTTAGTACCTTTTGGACTACTATTTTGTCATATAATTCTTCTCCCAGTCCTCTTATTGGGTTGACAATTTCATCTACTCTTATAAGATACTCTGCAATGTTTTCTTCTTCTTTCATCTTCACATTTTCAAACTATCCTTTGTACATTTGTATCTTTTATTGATTGACTTTGGCATCTCCTTCATAGATTATTTTTAGTTTGTTCCAAATATCTTTTGTTGATTTACAATGCACGACTTTGACAAATACATTATTTGCTAATCCACCCAGAATTACATTTACAGCTCTTGAATTGTCATTGTAGAGTTTATTTTTAGTTCAGTCTGAAGGAGGATTTTTTCGTACATCATAAACCTTTATCATAGATATCTAGACATCACATCCCAGTTCCATTATGTAACTTCTCATTATCATACTCCAGAATTCATAGTTATCTCCCTTGAATAGTGGATCTTTGTTTGAGAACATCCCTTCTTGTTGATTCATTGTGGCTTCTTAGAGTGTTCCTTCCAATGATTAGAAGGTGATGAAGGAACCCATTTTAATACCAATTGTTGGATTATTGTTTAATAATGAGAGGGGGGGTGAATCAGTATTATATTTTTTAAACAATTTAAAACCACTTAGATATTAATTTTATCAAATCAAAACAAAAGATCAATGAAAAGATACAATATGCATAATTTAACATGAAAACCCCAACTTGGAAATAATCCCAACTGTTCTATTTATTTTTAATAAGGATGATATTTAATTCATGAGCTCAAACTAAAAAATGAAACATGAATTCCATGTTTTACTAGCACCGACTAGAAGGAGGTCATGACCCCCTAGATTTTACCAGCACCTACTCGAAGGAAGAACTAAATCCCTACTTTTTCAGCTACAACTGAAAAATATTCTCCAACACCTTGGTTTACTAGCTTCAACTGGAAGGAGGATACAACCTCCTTTGCAGGCTCCAACCTACCCTAGCACCACCCATCCTCCCTTATTACAATAAGTACTTCAATCTTCATATATTCAAAATATTTATTTGTATTTTGTTGCATATCTTCATTTACTTTCTTGACCTCCGACATTGTTTGATCTTCGCCAATATATAATTGTTGCTCCCTAAATGATGTTTTAATGTCATACTTAAAATTATACCCATACAAATATTACATTTCACCCACATCTTCCTTTTTTCTCATAACCCTCTGCATTATTTATATGTTTCTATAACCTTGATATGAAAAGTCACGACCTTTTTAAATAATAATTGATTTCCACCCCCTTTAAATTTTTAATTCACCTTTTACCTTACCATGGCTAAATACCACCATGATTTGCAAATACCATATGCACATACCGTGTGCATTTTCATTTTCACCCTTTTTCATTTACCTTTTTCTTTAATCCAATTTTACTTTTACCTTTTTCTTTAATCCAATTTCACTTTTACCTTTTTCTTTATTCCACTTTCATATTTACTCCTCTTTTATGTAAAGTCCACTTCCACCTAACTTTTCAACTTTTGTTATTTATTAAAGTTATATTTATATTTAATCCACTTTCATTTCCACTTTTGTGTAAACTCCATTTCCACTTAACTTTTCCACTTTTATATTTATTAAAGTGGCACCAAAGTCATATTTATATTTAATCACTTACTAACCTTTGACATCAATGAAAAATTATTCAACAATTAACTGTCTGAGTGGATTTAACCATTGGTGGTTGTTGGAACTTGTTTGGGTTTGAAGAGTCATCCAACTATAGCCTGACAAGAATGACGAACAAAACTTGCTACGAAATATCGACTACCATGTTGATCTGACAAACTCAATGGTTATTGATTCTTCATCAACAAATTTCCCTTTGACTACACCATGAAATGATAGTACATGAGAAAGTATTCAAGAGGGAGACTCGCTAGTATTTGTTCTATTCATCACAGTCCTATCTCAACAAAATATACAGTCACTGGGACAACTTGACATTTATGCGCCATGTAATACACGAATATCTCTTATGTTTCAGCATGACCAAAGTGTAAGACTTCGTCCTTCATAACCTCGATTATTGTCTCATGGGGTTTTTCATTTCCATCATAAATGAGGTGCATATGCATGTTCCTTGTAGTTATTGCTATGCGTCATTCCAAGTAATTGAAGTAGATACACTGCATCCAAAATGACACCATGGCATACATTTTTTATCGATACAATGAATTTGACCTTTCTACATTCGTGAAGTGTGCCTTTTTAAATCAACCATGATATGGTCTTCCCACTGTATGACGCATGGGATCCTTATATTATAAGGCGTGATCCTCCTTCTATCTGAATTTTTCTTCTTCTTCATAATTGTTAATTTCTTTTTGCTTCAAACTTTGCAGCGGGCCTTCCCAATGATCATCTCCAGGCATATGATAAGAGTAATGTGACTCTAATTCTGTCACTAATCGATGAACGACTGCCAATGTCTTCATAATTCAACATGCTTTCATAAATCCGTCATATGATTTCCTTTCTCCAAATCTTGATTGGTGATTTTTTCTGGTAATTTCATGATGTGAAAGCTACATATGAATTATGTATGTCTATAGAAGTGATCACACAATTATAAAATATTTGTAATGGATTATTCTTTTTGAGAATCATTTTTCCTTCATAGTAAATACCAAATTATGATTTTTTCTCAACATGTGATCTTATGTACTACGTTCATGTAACTCAACAATACCATGTACTGGGTTCTTGAAACTTAATGATCCCTTGTATTTATGTACTACATTCCTGTAACTCAGTGATCCCCTCTATTTCGATACTACGTTCCTGTAACTCATGTTTCATGTAACTTTCATTGCAGTTCCATGTCATCCATCACTATGGTACTTCTTGTATTCATGTCGACATCAATGCCAACATGATATTTCCATCATAAACCACTCTTCCAAGGCTCATCTCAAGTTGGTTAGGTCATGGGTCCAAGGCAGTGAAGAGATGATCAAATGACCTTCTAGATACCGATATGGGTCGATTAAGTCCCAAGATCAATCAATGAAGGAATGAGAGATAGTTATGATAACCTACTTGCAATGTTCATCTAAGGTGAAAATAACCTCAAGAATATGGGAACCCTCCAAAGGAGTTGAAATGGAGGTTAGGAATATACCTTAGTTACCGTGAGAACTTCCCAATCATAGTCATGGCCTATGTGAAATCCTAGGAAAATCCACTAAGGTTACCAATTCTCAATCGGTGACCAGGAATAATAGTTGTGAGTTGAGGTCACATGTATGGGCAGGGAAACAAATCCCAAAGCTTCTAAAGGTGTTGTCACCCATAGGACCTAACATTTTGAAAACCACAATACATGTAGCAATCCAAATCACACTAAATAAAGTGAAGGAGGAGATATCACCTCCACTTACTCTAATGCGACATCATGCTTAATGTCATGCTTAACACCTATGTTAGAGGTACATTCCTGACAAGATCTCCTTGTTACTACTAGACTTCACACTCTTTAATCTGTTGGCATGTTTTACAGGCAGTGTATGCTTGTCATTGATGGAAAGTACAGTAGTGATGATGGCTTGAGTACAGGAAGGATGTGTCAGGCGGGCTCCAGAAGTATTTTGGGAAGACGATGCAAAGAAATCTCAACAAGATAGTATGCAACGATGAATCTCATTCAGATTTCATGATGAACGTAAGATCTGAGCTAGAGGTATGACCGGCGTTGGATCCAAGAGAACCTACACACCCTTTAATGAGCAAGGTGACATGTGAAACCCCAAAAAATCCAAAACATGCACCTCAACAAAGACTCCATTTCAGAGTTTTGGTTACTGAGAGATGGAGAAGTCAAGATTTGATACTCTCCAACACAGGAGTCCCAAAGTCGCGAAATGCGAAACCCTGAAATCGGGAAACATGTGCATCGCTTGAAGTTTTGGCTACCAGATTTTCGGATACCGAGAGATAGAGATGTCATAGACTCTCGTCATTAGGAGTCCCAAAGTGCCGAAATGTGAAATATCAAAAACCTGAAATAGGTGGACCACTCAAAGTATTGATTACCGAGATTTTGATTACCGGGAGATGGAGATGTCAGAGACTCTCATCAACAGGAGTCCCGAAATTGTGAAATGTGAAATGGAGAAATGATTTGAGCTGTTGGTTCGAGGAGATCATGGAACGTTGATCCGACTCCATTTCGAAGTATTGGATACTAGGATTTCGGATACCAGGAGATGGAAATGACAAAGACTCTCATCATGAAGAGTCCTGAAGTTGCGAAACTTGAAGTCGTGAAATAATAAAGACTCCATACCAGAGTTTCAGATACCGGGAGTAGGAGGAGTCAAGAGTGAAGAATCTTCATCATAGGAGTCACTAAATCGTGAAACCTGAAGTCGCGAAATGTCACAGACTACATACCAGAGGTTCGGATACCGAGAGTTGGAGATATCAATGTATTTCACCACGGGAATACCTAAATGCCATTTCACCGAAATGAAAAATGATGGAGTATCGGACCATTGATCTGAATCCATTTCGGAGTTCTGGATACTAGGAGTTTAAGTGTCAAAACACTTCACCACCAAGAGTGTCGAAATGACGAAATGTTGAAACGCGAAATTGCAAAATGCAGTTTTGACTAAGGCTGAGGCAAGAGCCGTTGGTCACATCAGCGGAAGATGGGGGAAGGAGTTAGTGAAGACAAGCTCCTTTTCAGAATTTCAGGGGTCGGGAAATGGAGAGTACTAAAATCCTCCACCATGGTGATCTTGAAATGCCGAAGAGCGGAATGTCGAAATGAACACAAGATTTAGAGAAGTTAATCCGACGGTGCATATTAAACTAAAGAAGATCGGAGGGCCACTGTAGCACTTCTCAGTGTAACTGCCAGAAACCACTAATGGTTTCTTCCAAAGGACTCAAAGAGACTTTTGTGTGATTTCCAAAGGAATTGAAGGGTCACAAGGAATCTTCCAGTAAGAGAAAAGATTGTTCGTGGAGGCTATTGACAGTTGGAAGAGTGTTGGAGCTGTTAACTGCAATAGAGAGGTTGAGTTTGACTACAACATAAGATGAAGAATAGCAACTGCCTGTGATGTGAAGCAATTTGATCATGACACCCAATGATGATGGACAGATGGGCTTAACAAATAGAGAAGTTGAAGAGTTGTGATGATGAAGAGGCAGAGCACTCGACA
>JZKD02S0883642.1:143218-183652 GCA_000966675.3 Picea glauca | reverse complement strand
TTACCAAAGTTTGAAGGAAAGAGTGTCATCATGGTGATTGTTGATAGACTGACCAAGTACACACACTTTTGTGCACTCTCTCATCCCTTCAAAGCTAGTACAGTTGCCACCGCATGCATGGAGACGGTTCAAAATTTACATGGAAGCCCAAACATTATTGTAAGTGACAGAGATCCCATCTTCACTGGACATTTTTGGACATAATTATTTTCTTTTTTGGGTACTCAATTGGCTCATATCTCATCTTATCATCCTCAATCTGATGGAGAAATTGAGATAGTGAACAAATGTCTGGAAGACTACCTTCGTTTCTTTGTATCTAATAAACAAACACAATGGTTCGAATGGTTACCCTTGGGAGAATGGTGGTATAACACTTCCTTTCATATTGAAACAAAAATGACACCATTTATGGAACTCTATGGATACCACCCTCCTTCCATCACTTCCTCTCTAAAATAAAAATATAAAGTTCAAGCAGTGGAAGATCACATCGAGCATCAACAACAAGTTCTCCAAATCTTAAAGGACAACCTGACCATGGCACATAATTGCATGAAACAACAAGCATATCAACATCATAATGAAAGAATTTTTGAAGTAGGGGATTGGGTGTTTTTAAGACTACAACCATACAAACATATGTCCCTCAAGAAATCCAAAAAGGATAATAAATTATCACCAAAGTACTATGGCCCTTATAAAGTGTTGCAAAAGATTGGTACTATGGCATTAAAATTGGAGTTGCCTGCATCTTCACGAGTACACCTAATTTTCCATGTTTCATGCTTAAAGAAGGTTATAGGCGACAAGATCCCAATTCAAACTATATTTCGAGAACTTGACGAGGAAGGAAAAATCATATTGGAGCCTGAAGCCATCACTAACTCAAGAGTTCGCCAGTTGAGGAATAGATCCATTTCAGAGTATCTCATTAAATGGAGGAAACTACTGGCTAAAGATTCCACTTGGGAAGATGTGTCTTTTATATAGAATCATCCAGAGTTACTCAAGCGTTGCGGACAACACTTGTCTCAAGGGAAGGGGCATGTTAAACCCTAATATTGGCTCATTACCCCTTAATTGGGGCGTATTACATTAGTAATGTTATTTTATTTATGTCGTCTTTATTCCAGTAGTTGTAATTATACCTCCTAGTCTCCTATATATACCAAGGATACTTTTTTAGTTGGAATCATCTTGGAATTGTACATTTATGTGGGCATGAGGTGGTTTCCCCCTTGAAGAGGCTTATTATCTAAATTTATCTCTTTTTCAAGGCGTTGAGTACTTATTCTAAGGTTTTTCTATGCTATATTGATATTTGGTTCTTAACAAGGTTGGTCTAAAGTAATGATCAATCAGTTGTATGCTAGAGTAGGACTATGTTAGGTTAATGTAGTTATATAATAGTTTAGGGAAAATTAATTTAGTTAATCCTTGTGTAGATTTCGATAGGGTATGATAGGATAATGCAAAAGAGATTAGGAAAAAAATTCCTACTTGCCTATATATGGAGCTCCAATTATCTTCATAAGTAAGAAAATAACACTATAGCAACGTAATTGACACTTATGCATCATTGTGTATTGCTATGGAGTTGTTCTATTTGTTTTCCCACAACATTAAACTTTTCATTATATATTCAAGGAAAACCATATTCTGAAGTTGATGTGTAAAGAAATGTTTGTCAGTTTTTTAAAAGAAGTTTTAACTCTCCTTTTGACCCCAAGCCTTAAATTATTACATGGTATAGCCTTAAATTGGCCTGAAATGTTGTAGTTCTTATTTCCTCTAGCAAATTTGGAACATGATTCACATTTCAAGAAGTGTCCATAAGGTTTCAAAAATGTCTATTGTTGTTATTTTATTCTTTTCCTTATCTAACATAGTAAATGTATCTTACTTTTATAATGAAAAAATGTTATGCATAAATCACCAAAAATAACATGGAGAGAGAGAGAGAGAGAGAGAGAGAGAGAGAGAGAGAGAGAGAGAGAGAGAGAGAGAGAGAAGTAACTCCACTCCATGAGAATGGGAGATAAGAATGAATGTGAAGCCTCTTTGATGGGGAAACCTCCTTTTACAAAAAACTAATTGTACATGATGACATTATTCTAAACATAGGTCTATTGGAACATCAAGCATTCATGGTTCATCACACATCTCTTGGATTCATTCATTCAAGCGGTCAACCTACATATGGATACAGTTAGTCAGACGATCGACCAAATCTCTACATTAGTTAGTTGAGTAGTCAACATGTTTATCGATCAGACAATTGACCAATAGTCAAAGATAGTCGGGTGTTGGATCAACCAGACCAACAATTGACTATGAGTTGGATGCATGGAAGGTCAATTTGAGCATCCTTGTCGATTCAAATCGACAACATGGATTTGGTGGAGTCAACTCTAACAACCAAAAATTATGTGTAAAATATCTTCCTGATTCTGTGGAAGTTGGTTAGATCTTAAGCATATAAGTATAAGACCCCTTGGATCATTATCATCAAGAGATCGGGTTGATATATTATGGAGTTATCAAGATCCAATGTGTATTGTGATGTTTTGATCATAGTGCACTATGATTAAGTGTTATAACAATGTCCTTTGAAACCACCTTTTATCTTCAAAATTTATATTCCCACTTCAATTTTCTACAGAATTACGTGTCTGTTTCATTAAAGGTTCCACCCGTTTCCCCAACATGGTATCAAATCCTATATTTTAAAACCTCTCTTGTTATCTACAAACCTTACTAACTTGGATCTATGATGTAATTGACTTTATACCAGTGAATTGTGGATTGCAACCTTTGAAACAAAACCTTATGTCTAGATATCAAAGATGGATTTGAAGATTGATCTTGTCATGAATGAATAAAATTATGTAGAATGGGGAAAGAAAATGGAAACCCTATTGAAGAGAAAAGGATTGTGGCAGTATACAAATATTACAATTCTAGATCCAACAAACAACCAATAAAAGTTCATTGTTGATGGAAAAAAGAATGAGGTTGTACAGGTCATCATGACCTATATCTCGCGGGAGATTCAGTTTCACCTCAGTGGAATCGAATTCCCTCATTAAGTCTAGAGGAAGTTGAATTAATTTTTCAATGATTTGATCTCGATCACTTTCAATCCTCATTCTTTTGACAGAATAGAGGATATTTTAGCACGCGTCAAATAACTCCAGATAAAATTGGGCGAATGTGGAGAGAACTATCAGAAGAAAGATGGAAAACTCATCGAGTTGGTCCTGATGAATTTGAGAACACAATTTGGTTTGTTTGTGTTGAATTTATGCATGAACTAGAAAGCATGCAAGGAATATGTTAAGGATTATACCTTTGATTGTTTATGTGGCCTTTTGATTACTGATCAACAAAGATTGCTTGAAGAATGAAATCATGGTGGTAAACATTAAGTCAACTTGCTCAAGGGAAAGAGAAATTCATATCCAAACGACAGAGTATTGTTTGATACCTCTACATAGAGACTTGGATGTCATGACTAGAAACCTAAGGGATACACAGATTCCCCCTAATGAAGTTGAAAGAACAAGACATGTCAATATTGTGGAAATATTGAACATGTGGAGAACCGACTGCTCTTGTTTCTCACACTAAGGAATGAATCCAAATTTGGAATGAACGACTCATACACCTAAATTTATGAAGTCTACAGGTACTAGAAACTCAAAACATGGTTTTTGGTCTACCTAAAGTACTTTTGTTGAAGGATTATGTAAATGGTGTGTGCTTGGTAAGAATCATCAGGTACCTTTTGACTTTGGAAAAGCACACCAAGAAAAGAACATACTTAATCTGGTTCATATGATGTATGTTACATCAATATACCTTCACTAGAGAGTGGAAGGTATATTCTTACTTTCATTGATGATTTCTCTCAATTCACATGGGTCTATTTTCCAAAGAATAAGAACCTTTTCAATGAAAAGTTTAGGGTTTTTTTATCATTTTCTAAAAATTGTTGTGGTTGACCCATCAAGTTCCTGAGATCAAACAATGGTGGTGAGTATGTAAATCAAACTTTTGAAGAATACATGGTTCAATCTGGTATTGATTGGAAGCGATTGGTTCATCACACACCTAAGCATAATGGCATTGCAGAAGTAAAGAATTGTACTTTAGTCTAAATGGATAGACTTATTTTGTAGGTTAAATATATGCATCCTCACTTATAGGATGAAGAAATTTATTGTGAAAACTATCTTCTCAATCACATCTCAACTTGAGTTGTCACTTCCATGACTCCAGTCAAATGATGGTGTGGAAAGAATCCTTCAGTCGGTCACCTCCATGTGTTTGGAGGTGTTTTATGGGCTCATATTTCTAATGATTTCATAAAGAGGTTGGATGCAAAGAGTCATTCTTTCATAATGATGGGATACTCTAAAGATTCAAAAGCCTATTGATTGTTTGATCCTATCAAATGACAAATTATTATTAGAAAAAATGTATGGTTTGATGAGATTTCTTCTATCATTAATCTATTGAATTCCTCCTCTGGATTGTTGCATGATGATTCCTTTAATGTTATATCCAACACTGGTTCTCCTATTCCGTTTTTCAATCATTTGGCTAGACATTCAAATTCATTTCTTATTTTGAATCGACCATCAACCTCCATGTTGACTAGTCCATCAATATATGTTTCAACCGGTCTTCCACCTTTTTCGACTAAAAATTCTCTGAATTATGATCAACCTAAAGCAGTGAAACCTAGTTCACAATGTTCTTTTCTACCTAGATGGGCTACCAAGACAATTGAATCTTTTGGAGTTGATGTCGGTGATGTCTCCTTTGAATTCCCTTGAAGTCAAAATCAACTTGTTAGCGTTGCCTTGATGACTCATGTACTTGAATATTTTGATATTGCTTCCTACTCAGATGTTGACGGATTACCTTAATGGGAACAAGTGATGTAGACATAAATTTATTCTTTGTCAAAGAGTCACACTTGGGACTTATTTCCATGACCACAAGGAAAGAACATTGTGAAGTGTCGATTGGTCTATAGGACCAAATTTACCTCTAAAGATTTTGTTGAGTGAATTAAATCATATCTAGTTGCAAATGGATTCTCTCAACAAGAAGGCATTGACTACAGTAAAAACATTTCCTCTGTTGCAAAGATGAACTATGTTCGACTGATTCTTTCCCTTGTTGCTTGCTTTGGATGGAAAACTAATTAGCTGGATATGAAGAGTGTTTTTCTTCATGAAGACCTATATAAATTATTTTTCATGGAACAACCACTTAGTTTTTTTATAGATTCTATCTTGGTTTTTCAACTCAAGAAGTCCCTTTATGGTTTGAAGCAGGCTCCCCGATCTTGGTATGCTAAGATCTAAAATTTATTTCTTCAAAATGGTTTCAAACATTGTGAATTTGATCACAGCTTGTATGTACTCCATAACAAAGGAGACACTTTTATTGTTGTTGTATATGTAAATTATCTCCTCATTACTATAAATAATAATGATCTCATTCTAAGTTTAAAGAAACAACTTGCCGAGTCCTTTGACATGACATATCTTGGTACTCTACATTATTTTTTGGGTCTTCAAATATTACCACTATGGGATGGATTTTTAATTTCTTAGTCTAAATATGTTATGGATATTTTGACACATTTTAATGTGGTTGATTGTAATCCTTGTGATAATCCTTTTCAATTCAATCTCACCAAAACTTGTCAATCACCCGCAATCGATGCTACTCTCTATCAACAATTGGTCGATGGTCTTATTTATTTTACTCATAGTTGACCTAGTGTTTCCTTTTTTGTTATTGTGGCTTCTTGGTTTATGCAGGACCGTAAAGAAATCCACTGGAAATTAGTCAAATGAATTTATTACTATCTCAAGAGTACCACTCATTTTTGGTATCAAGTATTGTTGAACTTTGGATTGAATGGTGGATTTCATAGACTCCAACTGGGTTGGAGAGAGTGATGATTGAAATTCCACTTCTAGCTATGTGTTTATTTAGAACTAGAGAATTAGTGTGGTCGCACAAGAAAAAAAATGTAGCCTCCTTTTTTACTACAAAAGAATAATAGTGTGGAACTATTCAAGTAGGTACTGAAGTAGTTTAGACCCACCAAATGTTTGGAGAAATTTTCCTTCCTAATCATACCTCGACTACAATATATTGTGATAATAAAAGTTTCATATAGGTTGTTGACAATATTATTACCCATAGTAATATGAATCATATTGAGCTCCATGCTCACTATTTGAGATAGTTGGTTCATCAGAACATTGTCTCTCCTAAATATTGCATAACACATGATCAAGTTGCTAATATCTTCACCAAAACCTTTAGATGAAGCTAGATTTATCAAGATCCATACGATGCTTGGGATTCAAGAAGCTACAATTATGGGGGGGTGCAATGATGATGTAATTACACCTTCTAAATCTATAAAGACATGTGCTGATGGGGGCGTGTTGAAACATCAAGCAATAATGGTTCATCACACATCTCTTGGATTCAGATGATCGATCGGTTGACCTACTTATAGATATAGTTGGTTGGGAGATCGATCGGATCTCTACATCATTAAATTGAGAATTCAACATGCATGTTGGTCAGATAGTCAACCAACAATCGAATATAGTCGGGCAGGGGATCAAGAAACCCATCAATCGAGTACGAATTTGTGGTCCCTTCAACAAGTTTGTAGGATCCTTGGTCATGTTTGACCTACTTTTGGGACTTTGACAGGCTGTCGAAGATGGAGCACAAGTCGAAGCAGAGATCACGGGATCTCAACCTGACCTTTTTAGGGATTTTTGGGTTTTGGGATTATGTAATGGGAATGGGATGTCGGCCCATGGGTTTATCCATGCTTAGGCCCATTTTGTAATGTATAAATAGATAGCTAGGTGATGTAAGAAGAGGCCAGAAGAAGAAGTGTGTGCTAAGTGCTAAGTGTTAATTTCTAAGTGCAAGTGTTAACTGTAATTTCTTTGTGCATACTGTGTGAGGCTTGCAGAGATGAGTGCAAGTGATTGTAAGAGATTGTGGAAGGCCTTGTGTTGTAATTCAGGGAAGGAGGATCTAGTAAGGTGTGCAGATATTATGTCCTCTACATAGTAGGATATCATGGTTTTGTGCATGTAGAAGATTGAAAGAAGATAATAAAGAACAAGAGTTGGTGGACGTAGCCGTAGGGTGGGGGTGAACCACATATATCCTGCATCGTGATTGCTATGTTCTTTATGGTTGTTCTCTTAGTTATGTGGTTAAATTCTTAGTGCACTGATGTATGTTAGATGAATCTAATATGATAGCTTAGTGTTGAATAATGTGAATGAATGCTAGATATGATCTATGTTTGTATGCTTGGTGCTTATTGGATCTGTATAAATAATGCGTTGATATGTTGTTAGGGTTTAGATGCACTGTAAACTAAGGTTGAATATTAACAAGTTGTAACTGCTAAGTTCTTTGTTAAGGTGTTGTAATCATAGATTTGTGTCCTAGATAAGGTTGGAGACACTGGAGTCCTGCAACCACCCTTGCCTCTACCTCGGGTGAGACTTCATCTTCTTCGTAGGTGTTTTCAAAAGGCTTGGTAGTTAGGGTTTGGTTGGTGCACTATTGTAGCATTGAAACTTGGGTCTACCCCTGTGCCAACAAATGGTTCCGTTGTCAGGACCTGAAACTATGATTGCTAGGAACTAAAGGAAATAAATAAAGATCTATGCATAGATCTATTGCCTTAGTGCGCAATACTCTACTTGACCCATAAATTTCTATGCTAAGAAGAGAAGTTAGATATAAATAAAAGAGGTGAGATCTCAAAGCTTTCTGCTTTGATAAAGGTAAGAATAGTGAAAAGTTTTAGATCTAAAAGATTTGTGCTCTTCTGAAAGTAAGATTAGTGGAAATTCTTGTTTCAAGAGTATGCATCTAGGTATGTTTGATGACTGTTATCCTATTCTGAAAACTAGGGCACAACTAGAAGAAAGAATTTTTTATATGAGTAGATCTGATAGAAATAATGAAAGATATGTTATTCCTATGCGTAGAAAGAATGTTAGGACTAACAAATGGATGCAAGATCCTAGAAAGAATTATTTGCAGGTGAGCTACTATGATCCTAGTTCGTAGTACAGGAAAGGCTGGGGATCAATTAAGAAAAAAAGAGGATTAACCCTTTGTTACAGTTGCAGAAGACTGGGACATATTGCTAAGGAATTCCCTGGAAGAAGACCTAGTTGTCTTTGTTGTAAAGTTATGGACTAGGAAGTTTTAGATTTCCCTAGAATGATTTCTAAGCTTGACAAAATAATTATGAGACAAGAAAACCTTGAGGAAGGTCACGAAAATGAGACCATGGCAGAACCCTAGACAGAATTAGAGATTGTACTACTACAAATGAAATAAACCCTAAATGATCACAAAGATATCAATTTATCATAGATCTTCAAAGAAAAAGAATGCATAGAAGAAAGAATAGGAGAGTTTTACATAGACTGTGTTCTGGATGAGGAAACAAAGGTAAATATAATGAAATAAATAGCTTGGGAAGATTTAGAAAATCTTGATATGACTCCTTCATTGGGAGGAATAGGGTTATTCAATGAAAATTTGATAACCCTATGTGGAAGACTCACCCAAGTATTTATGAGTGCTCATGGAGCTTTGACAGAGGAATATCTTGAGGTTGTTAGATTCATTGAGAACAACTCTCCATTTACTATGTTATTAGGAAAAAACTGGATCGAGAAAGATCAGACAAGAAGAAATGAAGAGGAGGCCCTAGAACAGAAAAAACATGAGTTAAAAGATTTCATGACTAGGAATATAACACACTTGATTGTAGAACGGGATAATAGATCGAAGCTACTGAGAACCAGAAACTTGGATCATGAAGCTGAAAGAACACAAGAATATTCATAGGCGAGTAGAGCACCTACCATAAATAGAGAAGTAATATTACTCTATGATTCTATGAAAGAATCTCAACAACACGAAGTTACTATGCTAAAAGAAGACAAGAATCAGAATGGAAAAAGGAATACTGAGACAAATATCACCAAGAAGAAGGCTAGAAAACTCAGTAAGAAGAGAGAAAAGGTTGAAAAATTATAGAGGGGCCCAGAGGGCACTTTGCGGAAGGAAGATTTGAAAAATTTGGAACTTCGTCGGGATATCAGAAAAACACCCCATGGAACTTCTCCATGGCGAAGTGATATGACCATTGGAAGCATTATAATCATTGGATCGATGTTCCAAAATGGTTAGAACAAAATTTATGATCATAAATCTTTCCATCAGACCATTGGGCCTACACCGCAATGGACATAACTGCATTAATGGAAAGCTTATTATCGATTGGAAAGATATGTTACAACATGTCTACTTAGTCCGTCGACTGTTGCACCGAGAACACATTTGAAAATTGTATCAGAGATAACAAGAGAACACATTACTATCGTGATGTGATTAGTAAGATCAACATCGATTCTATTTCTTTGAGCACTCATCCATTCACCCGAGTGTTTCGATTGAGAGCGTGCATGTCAGATGAGCTCATCATTGTGGAGAAGTCATTCGAGAAAGTTTTAATTGATATGATGGCTAAGAGACTGATTTCCATAGGAATTCAAGCTTCATCAATGTGAGGAGTGAAAGCCTCTGTGTCGACTGCTCGTGGATCTAGACCATGCTGACTGACAAAAGAGAAGAGAACCAAGCACAAATATGATCTAGCAAACGTGAAGTTAATCCTGACCATCTTACCCGACGACATCCTGCCTCTAGTTGGTGCGGTGAGTCGTGACAGTGTCCCAAGGGACTTTGATTACACCATGGTTACTGTGTACCTCCCAAAGGGGATACATGTAGTCATAATGCAGCAAGATAAGATCGTGACATTGAAGTTCAATGACTTCAACCTAGGTGATTGAAAGAATTACAACATGCTTTCTCCTTACAAGTATTTGACCAGGATGAAGAGCAAGAACTTGAAAATAATCCCCCAGCCATGGACTATGAACCTTGTGTAGTCCACCCTCTTGAACGTGATGAAGATCCCACACTTTGGAAGGCACCAGAAGGTTAACGCTTGTGTTAAGATCCTGCTCTCATGTTACCATGGAGGGTACCTATGGATAGATAGACACATTACAGTGGATCTGATGTTGATCCATAGGATCACCAAATTGAGCATACAAGGACCTGACCCACAAGACTTCTACCCAGGGAAGGCTTCCGAACACGCCCAGGCACAAAGAATTAAGGACACTTATGACAATTTAGAAAAGGGAACGCGAGGATACAAGGTATCTTTCATCCATAATGGCACAGTGCGCTTGGCCTATCAGTTGATCGCAAGGAAGCTAGTGAGGAAGAACTGCCCTACTCAAGTCACAGGATTCATTTTTTACCTAGCTAGGAACTGTGTAGAAGGACTCCAAATGAACTGGGTGATGTACTTGGTCAACCAGCTAGAATTAGACTGTCGCGAAGCTCAGGATCAAGGCTATGAGTTCCAATTTAGCTGGCTCCTGACCCTCATTGCATTTACCACTTTGGAAATGCCGAAAGGTGTGACCATCCTGGACATTGAGTCATTCGAGCCGCTCACTTCAAAGTTCACCATGCTTTGGTACTCAAGAGATATGGGAAAACAGTGGCAGATGAATGCGGTCTTTCATACCTATTATCTCCAACTGAAGAGGGCTATCAAAGTTGTCCCTCACATGACGATGAACACCCTACATCGGTTTTGATCCATCATGAAGTTTCACGCAGGTCAACACTTCATTTATATCACCACGTGTGTAGATGAGTACAAAGACAAGATTCGATCATACTACAATCTCACAGAAGAGGACCTTGAAGAGATCACGAAGGATTGGTTAGTAGAATTCCTCATCCTTGCAGAACATGTAGAGATGTAAGACCCTAAACTAATTAGTAGCCCTGATACCACTCATCAAGCAAAGGATCTTCCTAGGCTCGACAGAAGGAAGAATACCGAAGAGGTCAAAAAATTGAGAAATGCATCCGAAGGAACTTCTTTAGTGTCACCTAGACGAGGGGGTGGTGATGAAGTAGAAGAAACAAATGGAAAAGAGAACCAACAAAAGCAAGGTGAAGTAACACCCCCTAGGGAACCTGCTGATGAGGCTAATCCCTTGAAAAAAAGGAAGGTTTCTCCCATGAAACCCACTTCCTGGAAAAAATCTAGAGCAACCTTGACTAATATGCAGACCATGCTCACTATATATGACTTCAACTTTATCATCGCAGCTATAGCAGATGCCTCATAGGACATCTTACAGAAACATGAAGCCAAGAAGGAGGAGGTTTATGATAGAATTGAGGTTGAACTTAAAGGGGTACAATAGGACCTTCAATACAACCATGCAGTATCCACTACACCCTCACCAACAGAAGCACCTAAGTTGGGAGATGAGACTTCCCAACTCCACAGACTAGTTGATGCAACCGAATATTGCCTTCGTTGCATACAAGAAGAAATTGAATAGGCCACAATGACCTTAAAGAAAGTACAAAAAGTAGTTATAGAGAAACACTGAGTTGCGCAACAAGAGAAGGTTTCCCTCAAATATAAGTTTGAATAAGAGAAAACGCAGATCTAGCAAGAGAAAGAGCAGTTACTCACAGAGTAGGTGGGAGTAAAAGAAGCAGTCAACAGAGCACTTCACTCTGTGACAGGCTTAGAGAAAAAGGAGGAAGACCCAGTGGAACACCAAGTAGAGTAGCTTTCAGAAGTTATCCAACAGCTTCAATAGAGAATCACAGACCTTGAGATATGAACAGTGTCAAGTACGCTACAAGACGTGCGATATCAAAGAGAATCCATTGCCTAGAGCACAGTCAAGAGGATCAGAGCATTCACTCTAGAATGCAAACAGCTAAGTGCTTGCAGCACACATAATTATGAGTGACTCATTCATTATAATGAGATGAAGGTACTGGAGTCACAACTCCAGGAGGAAAAGCAAAAAGAAGAAACGGTACAGGCAAAGTTTAATCTCTTGTCAATAGTTGAAAGGATGAAGCGATCCAAAGAACAAGGCACTTCTCAACAACAGGTCCACACCATTCAGAGAAAATTCATGGAAGTGACTCAAAGGCTCCAACCCATCCAGGACCAATTTTGCCAATAGTTTGAAGAGATTGAAGGCTGAGTCACAAAGTTGGAACACGTAGTCACTGCAGTCGAACATTGTTTAGAGGTACCTGTCAACAAAGCAGTCATCCAAGAGTTCGTCCAGCAGGAGGCCTTCATGCAACAATAGGTTGAAGAAGCTCGAGCCAAGCTCGAGGATTTTGAAGCACAACTACCCAGACTAGAGTGACTTGGGACAAGTCACAGGTGAGTGTTGGGGGTATGTTGGCCCTTGAACAAGTTTGAAGGATACTTGGTCATGTTTGACCTACTTTTGGGACTTCGACAGAATGTCGAAGACAGAGCGCAAGTAGAAGCAAAGATCTTTGTATCTCAGCCCCTTTTTATGGATTTTTGGGTTTTGGGCTTATGTAACGGGAATGGGATGTCGGCCCATGGGTTTACCCATGCTTAGGCCCATTTTGTAATGTATAAATAGATAGATAGGTGATGTAAGAAGAGGCCAGAAGAATAAGTGCGTTCTAAGTGATAAGTGTTAGTTTCTAAGTGCAAGTGGTAACTGTAATTTCTTTATGCATACTATGTGAGGCTTGCATAGATGAGTGCAAGTGATTGTAAGAGACCATGAAAGGCTTTGTGTTGTACTTTAGGGAAGGAGGATCTAGTGAGGTGTGTAGATCTCTTGTCCTATGTAGAGTAGGATATCATGGCTCTGTGCATATAGAAGATTGACAGAATATAATAAAGAATAAGAATTGGTGGATGTAGCCCCAGGGTGGGGGTGAACCACGTATATCCTATGACGTGATTTCTATGTGATTTATGGTTGTTCTCCTATTTATGTGGTTAAATTCTTAGTGCGTTGATGTATGATAGATGAATCTGATATAATAGCTTAGTGTTGAATAATGTGAATGAATGCTAGATTTGATCTGTGTTTGTATGCTTGGTGCTTATTGGATCTGTATAAATATAGTGTAGATATGTTGTTAGGGTTTAGCTTCACAGTAAAATAAGGTTGAATATTAATGATTTGTAACTACTAAGTTCTTTGTTAATGTTTTATAATCATAGGTCTATGTCCCAGCTAAGGTTGCAGACACTAGAGTCCTGCAACCACCCCTGCCTTTGCCTTGGGTGGGACTTCATCTTCTTTGAAAGTGTTGCCGAAAGGTCCAATAGTTAGAATTTTGTTGGTGCATTTTTGTAGCGTTGAACCTTGGGTCTACCCCTGTGCCAACAGAATTGGACAAATGGATGATCAAATCAAGCATCCTTCTTTAGTTCAATCAATAGTGCATATTTGGCAAAGTCAACTATAACAACCGATGATTATATGTGGACAAGATCTTCCCAATTATGTGGAAGTTGGTTAGTTCTTGAGGCTATAAATAGAAAACCCCTTGGGTCATTATCATCAAGTGATTGAGTTGATATTGTATGGAGATATCAAGATCCAATATGCACTATGATGTTTTGATCACAGTTTGCTTTTCTTAAGTGTTGTAATAATGTCTTTAGACACCACCTTTTGTCTTAGAAATTTTTATTCCCTCTTTGATTATCTACATGTTGGACATGTAATCCTAGGGATTATTCTTCCTATGTAAATAATTGTAAATATAAAGATTCATAGTTAGTAGGAATCATCTTTATTTATTGAATACCGAGATTCATTATTTCATGTATTTATTCACATACACGATAATACAATCATCATCCATGGAGTTATGAATTATGTCCACTCTTGGCCTGATAGTGGTATCAGAGCCTAGCCCAACTCCATAAGTAGATTCCATAGTTCCTTCCAAAACACCTTTGTTGGCCTTTCTTCTCTCTTCCCTCTTCCCTCTATTCTCTAGCTTATTCTATGTTGATGGTCGCTCATATATGAGTCCCAATTTAGGTTTTTCTTGCAATTCTCTAGACCAAAACCCTAACCCTAAAATCACTCATGCGTGACCATTGGGTGTTCTCTCACATTTATAATATTCTTTTGGAATACCTCCATTCATACTTAATTTTTCACCTTCCTCTAGTATCATGCTACCTCCATTCATACATAATTTTTCTACTTCACACTTGGTCTGAGTTGCATACTAGGGTTTGCAAATATCTACCTTCACTCGACCTTATCGATGCATTTTCTTCCTCAATTGCATTCCACAACCCTATGCCCTCCTCACTACACCATCGAGTTTTGTTTCTTTGATCAACCTGATGATTTCCATGTGAATTAATCGATTCCATCTAATTCACTATGCATGAATCAATGCTACACCCTCCTCACTGCACTGTATCCCACAAATTTTCCCATGAACTAAATCCATCCTCCTCTTGTTCAAAATAAGAGTGGATCGATACCATGGAACATTCAATCAGATTCTAGTGCTATATTCCTTCACTACTGTCACTCAGCTCAACATCGATTATCGATCGGATTCCCTCACAATATATATGTATCATTTCTTTATAAGAACTGCATGAATTTGAAAGTGTTTTAAAAATATGAAAGGATTTGTTTTTTCAAATATGGGTGACTTCATAGATATGATATGTATCTTAGCATGATATACATTCACTAGTGTATACAACCATTCACTCGTATATTAATAGCTATTACATCCATTCATTTTTATTGGTGCTAATGACTAGAGTGATGCAAATACGACTATACTATTTTTAAACCAATGCACTATTATTAATATAGTTACATTGAATTCTTGGTGCAGTAGTGTAACATCCCCAGCCACCCAGGCTGGGCCATGTCACACGACCTCAACTTCTGTGACATACCTAGTCTCCCACTGAGTCCTGTTACCACCTTACACATGCTCAGATACTAATTTKTAATGCACCTAATATACTACTGGACCATGATACTATGRAAATCCACTATGCAGTTTCTASTCTTCACACATGTCCATGTAGTATCACTTTAAGGTAATTCACTCAACCAAATATTGAGTCGCACCACCCATATTATAACAAAAGAAGCATAAATTTCTTTTAATACAACCTTAAGMAAYAKAATTAAATCAAACAACTATGCACACCAACATATTATCCCCACAGTACGATTSTGGGCACAACTATATGGGAATCATGCACCACTTCTATTATCATAATGCGCGGGGTCTAATTACTTTCTCACACACATACATAAGTTCATCCTCTTGGAKCATACCAGTTACAATCTTGCACACCCGACCACTCAACTCTTTTCTTGATGACTCATAACCAAAATGATAAGGTTAAACTTAACCAAAAAATTTACATCAATTGGCATACTCATGCACGACTACAATTAAACGTTAAAACCACCATACTTTCATATTCAAGCGATATTAAAGACAATAAAAGAAAATACTTATATGAAACACATAAAATAATTAACCCATTTCAAACGTAGTCAAATATGTAGAGAGTAACCAAGACAAGTACATAAGTAATAGTTATCTTAAATGAAAATCGCCAACTATGACCTTGAATCAAACGTTCCTCCCAGCCATAGATGTGGTTTCTCATAATATTTCAGAAACAGGTCACCCTCAAGTTGGGGCTTAAATCCACCAGGGAAAAGGCTTCCTAGTGACCATCTATGGTATGAAAATCAACAAAATTTCTCAGTCCTAAGTTCAAACAACTACATCTATCCCACAGTCCCTCATTCCCCACACACATATCACACCCAAGGAAGTGTTACCCTCCCTGCTCACTAGTCCTTTGGTTTCCCCACTTCCCATCCCAGGGTTATTAGAAACAGGTCGGACAAGAATTATTTGATCCCTGCGACTAATTCTCAGCCCACCAGGGAACAAATATCAACAAAACTCTTTCCTATAGAGTATTATCATAGGTCTAGAAATCACTCCNGATTCTGTATGAAAAATTTATGATTTTTTTACCCGGAACACCTAATTATTGACTAGCTTCAGGATTGGTCACAAACCCTATCTTCCATAGAGTGTATCTCCATAATTATAGTGAATAAAGAGCTTACCTTTTTACCAGAGGTACCTTGATATGTATTCTAAATTCCATATCCATTTCACCATTTGACTCGTTCTATAAAAAAAATTATAGAAAAAATGGTAAGATGACCTGAAAATAACATACCTTAGAACACATCACCAAAATAATTCATCCTCCCTTGAAATCCGAATTCTTTTCTTCTTATTACATATGAAATTCAACTTTTATCAAATGAATGTATAATGATGTTTATTTATACCATTTACGTCACTTCCTTTTAAGATTAGGGCCGACCTGACACATTCTTATTTTGTAATTCTTTTCTTTAATTATTTTCAGGGCCTACGTCTACTTCCTTCTTCAATTCACTTTGTCATATTCAAAAATTCATTTCTCCTCAACCATGAGGGTTGAAATCAATGAAAATAACCAATATTCCGACAATATCCCCCTTTGTCATTGATGGCAACACTTATGCTCCCCCCTATCATCATGATTCCAATTTCTCTCCCCCTTTGACATCAATGGCAAAGGTTAGGGCTACTCCCCCTGAGTTTAATGGAAAAATGTAACTCTCTTATTTGGGGTTGATACCCATGAACATGTGGCACTCAATAATACTTCAACCTTATTTTTGGTCTTTGGGACATTTTCTTCCTTAGAATCCTTTTGTGTGGCTTCTGTCTTGTCTCTCTTCTTCATGTCTAGGATGTATATGTTATTCGGTCTTCTTGTTGTAGTTGCAACCAATATTCTTGAGTTATTTTCTATGATTTTACATTTTTGGGAATCAAACATAAGAGTGTATCCTTGATCACACATTTTACTAACACTGAGTAGATTATGATTCAAGTCTTCAACCAATAGNCAGGTAAAATGAATTATAACTTCTATTGACAAATCCATGATTATTTCCATATCTTTTGTTTACACCATTCATGTTTCTTCCATATTTGTTCCTTTCATTGATTCTGCAATTAATTGTCTTATGTCCAAAAATTTTGCAAGTATAACAATGACCAAGAAATAAATTTTGATACCTTGGAGTAAGTGGGCTTATTTTTTATGTAGTCCATCTGGGTTCAGGATCTATTCTTTTGTATTTTCCTTCATACTGATTGAAACATCTTTGATTCCTGAAGGTAGGAGGTATTCTTGGATATTTATCTCTTTTGTAATCATTTCTTCTTTCTGGTATCCTGGTCCACTTCTAATCAATTGTTTGTGTAGCTCTTTCTTCAACCTTCTTGTTGCTATTTGCATCTTCTTTGTATGAAGTTTCACCCATGCATCTAAGATGTGTTAAGTCTTTTAGCACTTGAGACTTTCTTAAGCTCTTCCTCAATGAGACAACTTCTTGTTCAAGTTTCTCACAATATTCTTCTTTCTTCTTCATTTGGACATTCCTTACTTCTCCTATTCTTCTTTCTTCTTCGAGTAGATTTTTCAAGGAAATGGTTTCTTCTCTTAGTTTCTAAAAGTCTTCTAATTGTTTCTTCAAGATTACAACTGTCTTTTCACAACTAACCAATTCACATCTTAGTATTCTACGCATGTCTTTGAGCTTGCTATTTTCAATCTCAACATGCTTCAATTTTTTAAGATTCACATCTTCTTGTTGAATCATTTCTACTTTATGATTTTCTTCCTCTTCATTGTCATCTCTTTCAATTCTTGGATAAGGACATTCAAATTAAACATGTCCTACTCCTTCACAATTAAAGTAAAAGAACTAACCTCTACTTTCTTCTTTGAAATCCGAGATGTTGTAATCTTCTTCAACTTCTTCTTCTTCTTCTTCTTCTTCTTCTNTCAAGTTTCTCACAATATTCTTCTTTCTTCTTCATTTGGACATTCCTTACTTCTCCTATTCTTCTTTCTTCTTCGAGTAGATTTTTCAAGGAAATGGTTTCTTCTCTTAGTTTCTAAAAGTCTTCTAATTGTTTCTTCAAGATTACAACTGTCTTTTCACAACTAACCAATTCACATCTTAGTATTCTACGCATGTCTTTGAGCTTGCTATTTTCAATCTCAACATGCTTCAATTTTTTAAGATTCACATCTTCTTGTTGAATCATTTCTACTTTATGATTTTCTTCCTCTTCATTGTCATCTCTTTCAATTCTTGGATAAGGACATTCAAATTCAACATGTCCTACTCCTTCACAATTAAAGTAAAAGAACTAACCTCTACTTTCTTCTTTGAAATCCGAGATGTTGTAATCTTCTTCAACTTCTTCTTCTTCTTCTTCTTCTTCTTCTTCTTCTTATTCTTCCCTTGCATAAAGGGCATGTAGCTTGTCCCAAAGATCTTTTTCTAATGCACATGATCCCACCTTGGATTTCACTGAATCTGTCAATCCATCCAGGATGGTATCTATTGTTAGTTTGTCGTTCCTTTTTACTTCCTTCTGAGCTGCAGTCTTTGGTTTCTTCAAAGCATTATATCCTGAAGCAACTGAGAACCAAACATTTGCCCCAAGACCTTTCAAGTAATTTTCCATTCTTTTTTTCCAGTATTTAAAATTTCTTCCATCAAATGGTGGAATCCCAATTGGAATGTTGTCTTCCATTTCTTCATAGAATATTCCTTCCAGTGGTTAAACTGTACTGAAGGTAACCCGCTCTGATACCAATTGTTGATAGTGAGAGGGGGGTGAATCAATATCGAGTACAATTTAAAACCTTTTTCAACTTATACTTAAACCATTCAACTATATCCAATGAGAAATGAACAATAGTATAAGAGTTATACCAATACACCATAATACACCATGCACAATATATGAGAAACAATCAATAGTTCATTGTTCAAGGGAAGTAATGACTTCAAAAGGTAGCTACAACTTCCAAATGTAGAGGGAGGGATAAACCTCCCAGAGGAAGATACAATCTTCCAATATCAAGAGAGAGTTGAACTCTCCATCCTTTTCCCTTCCTTCCACCCAAGAATATATGAGAGATAATAAAACTTTACATTAAATCATCACCATCAACCAATCATCACATANATCCAATTCTGAAACTCACACACAAGAAACTATATTTAGTAATATTTCCAATGGAATTGGTCCCGCTTCATTTGGATTGTGTATGAAAAGGTTATGACTTTTTTACCCGGAACACCTGTTTATTGACTAGCTTCAGGACTAGTCACAAACCCTATCTTCCATAGAGTGTATCTCCATAATTATAGTGAATCAAGAGCTAAATTTTTTACCAAAGATACCTTGATATGTATTCTCAATACCATAACGATTTCACGTTCTAGAATTTTTTTTTATAGAAAAAATGGTAAGATGACCTGAAAATAACATACTTTAGAACACATCACCAAAAGACTTTATCCTCCCTTGAAATCATGCTTTCTTATCTTCTTATTACCTCTGAAATTTGACTTTTATCAAATGAATGTATAATGATGTCTATTTATACCATTTATGTCACTTCCTTTTAACATTAGGGTCGACCTGACACTTTCTTATTTTGTAATTCATTTGTTTAATTATTTTCAGGGCCTACATGTACTTCCTTCTTCAATTCACTTTGTCATCTTCAAAAATTAATTTCTCCTCAACCATGAGGGTTGACATCAATGACAATAACCAATTTTCCAACAATCTCCCCCTTTTTCATTGATGGAAACACTCATGCTCCCCCTATCATCATGATCCCAATTTCTCCCCCCCTTTGACATCAATGGCAAAGGTTAGGGTTGCTCCCCCTGAGTTTAATGGAAAAATGTAACTCTCTTCTTTGGGGTTGCTCCCCCTGAACATGTGGAACTCAATAATACTTCATGCTTGTTTTTTGTCTTTGGGACATTTTCTTCCTTAGAATACTTTTGTGTGGCTTCTTTCTTCTCTCTCTTCTTCATGTCTAGGATTTATATGTTATTTGGTCTTCTTGTTGCAGTTGCAACCAATATTCCTGAGTTATTTTCTTTGATTTTACATTTTCAGGAATCAAACGTAAGAGTGTATACTTGATCACACATTTCACTAACACTGAGTAGATTATGATTCCAGCCTTCAACCAATAGAACATTATTTTNCAAGTATAACAATGACCAAGAAAGAACTTTTGATACCTTGGAGTAAGTGGGATTCTTTGTGATGTAGTCCATCTGGGTTCATGATCTATTCTTCTATAGTTTCCTTCATACTGATCGAAGCTTCTTTGATTCCTAATGGTAGGAGGTCTTCTTCGATATTCATCTCTTTTGTAATCATTCATTCTTTCTGGTATCCTGGTCCACTTCTCATCAACTGTATATGTAGCTCTTTCTTAAACCTTCTTGTTGGCATTTTCATCTTCTTTGTATGAAGTTTCACCCATGCATCCAAGATGTGTTAAGTATTTTGGCACTGGAGAGTTTCTTAAGCTCTTCATCAATGAGACAACTTCTTGTTCAAGTTTCTCACAATCTTCTTTTTTCTTCTTCATTTGGACATTCCTTACTTCTCCTAATCTTCTTTCTTCTTCGAAGAGTTTTCAAGGAAATGGTTTCTTCTCTTAGTTTCTCAAAGTCTTCTAATTGTTTCTTCAAGATAACAACTGTCTTTTCACAACTAACCAATTCCCTTCTTAGTTTTCTACGCNTCAATACCATAACGATTTCACCATATTAATTGTTCTAAAAAAAAAATTATATAAAAAATGGTAAGATGACCTGAAAATAACATACCTTAGAACACATCACCAAAAGACTTCATCCTCCCTTGAAATCTGGCCTTCTTATCTTCTTATTACCTTTGAAATTAGAATTTTATCAAATGAATGTATAATGATGTTTATTTATACCATTTATGTCACTTCCTTTTAACATTAGAGCTGACCTGACACTTTCTTTTTTTGTAATTCTTTTCTTTAATTATTTCCAGGGCCTACATGTACTTCCTTCTTCAATTCATTTTGTCATCTTCAAAAATTTATCCTCAACCATGAGAATCCACGTGACGTGCCACATACCACTGGAAACAACATGATGTATGCTATCCTTTCATGGGTGTTTTATATGCATGTGCATTGTCCTTCATGTCCAAATACATTTATCAATCTTGCGATCCAAAACCCATGACTAGGGTTGACATGAATGACAATAACTAATCTTCCAACAAACCTGAATCTTCAAAAATGAAACTTTAGATACCTCCCCACAACTCCCTACAAGATTCTCTAAGTAGATATGGTAGTAATCATATTTTCCATATAGTCTGACCCCCTTCTGCTCACCAATGATTTCAACATGAATAATAATTAAAATCCCCCCAAAACTACAATAAGGGAAACAATATATATTACATGTCTTCCACTTGACACTTGTCACCTCCAAAAGAATATTTAAGCCACTTGGTGACTCGTTCCATACCCTCAGGAACTTAGGATAAAATAATATATCTAACATTTACACTTTTCCTTGAAATATTATAAAATATTCCCCAAGACTTACAACTCAACCACCTTTTCCCTTTTCGATGGAGTAGAACTCACATATCTATTCATTTGAGTCAGTCAACGTGTAGTGATCCAATATTATATTAATATTCATGATTATATTTACATGCATAGGCGCATTGGTCTATCTGCGTCTAGGCTCACCAGCCTCATAATCACATAGGTTCTTTGACCTCCATACATATCCATTCATTATTGTGCATTAACCCAAGTGCACATAACATAACACAATGTGCACACTTTCTCAGGTGCACACAACACATAGACTGTGTGCACTATGTCCTTGATAACACTTTCCAACACACTACTCTGATGTGCACAACACCAAAATTAGATTTCCTTGTCTCACCAGCCTAAATTTCCATTACCTTTACACTTGGTACAAATTTGGCTCACTATCCTATATGTGCAATTACAAAGGGTTTCGGATCAAGGACACTAAAATCCCCTCCCCCTTATTTATGCACTATCCTCAGTGCATCATATACATATGTACATACAAAAATTGTAAACATCATAAAAAAAATATGAGGATACTCTACTCTCGTAAAATCATTTCACTCTGAGGTTGCATCCTTAGGACCGTACCAAGTCCATTGGACCTCTACCAACTTCATGAATCGATTATGGAGATGCTTGAATTTTCGATCCAATATGAAAATCGATCACGCTTGAAATCCTCTTTTTGGCTCCACCAGAATCAGATTCCAATCAATGACATGATTAGCATTAGGTACATATTTCTTAAGCAATGAAACATGGAAAAATTATGAATTCATAAGGATGCAGGAAATGAAAGCATATAAGTGACAGGAAAATCCTTTCAAGGATTTCAAATGGCCCATAATAGCACACTATGAGCTTAGAACACTTTCCCAAATTTAGGGAACAACTCCTAGCCTTCAATTTCAGAAATACGTGATCAACCACTTCAAATTCCCTATGGGTTCTACCTTTATCTGCAAAGATTTTCATCTTGTCTTGGGAAACCTTTAAATTCTTCATGATATTTACCATCTGCTACTCCATTTCCTAGAGAAAATCTGGCCCAACTATTGCATGATCTGTTGGGTCGTCCCAAATCCATGGCATGTTGCACTTTCTTTCATAAAGTTCCTCAAATGGTATAATATTTAAAGATGTATGATACCCATTGTTGTATGCAAACTCTACCAAATGAAGGTATTATTCCCACTTGGATGTCCTATCCATCACATACATCCTCAACCTGTCTTCAATCACCCAGTTTACCCTCTTTTTTTGACCATTTGACTCAGGATGATATGTCAAGATGAAATTAAGACTTGTTCCAAATCCCTTGAATATCTCTTTCTAAAAGTTTGAGGTGAACTTGGAATCTCTAGTAGACACAATTTTCTTAGGCACACCATGAAACTTAGCGACTTTGTGCATGAATATCTCAGTAGTGTTTTCTTTCTTGTACACTGACTTCACTGGAATAAAATGGACAAGTTTAGTAAGCTTGTCTACTATCGCCATAATAAAATCATGTTGTTTAGTAGTTCTACAAAACTTAGTTATGAATTTCATGGTCACCACTTCCCACTTCCACTTAGGAATGAGAAATGGTTGTAGAAAACCATCTGGATGTCTATGCTCATCCTTGAATTTCAGACATTCAAGACATCTAGCAATAAAATATGCAACTTCCTTTTTCATACCTGGCCAAAATTATTGCTTCTTGATTGCGACAATTGTCTTTTGGTATCCTATATGTCCATGATAAGGAACCTTATGCATCTCTAACAAAATAAGGCTCTTCAACTCTTGATAATTTGTCACATTGACTCTACATCTATACATGAGGATCTCATCCTCTCTCCTCATAGCCTTCACACTTTTGTTGCGACAAACCTTGTTGTAACGTCACACTTATATCGATATAGAACAAATCTGATTTGGAAAATTCCAAAATTATATCACGCAAATCTGTCTGGTACATGCTAATAGTTGTAGCATGCATTTCATGCATCCTCCTACTAAATGTGTCAACCACCTTGTTCTCTTTTCCTCTGATATGATTTATGTCAAAATCATACTCACTAAGGAACTCTAACCACCTACTTTGTCTAGCATTCAAAATTGGTTTTCCAAACAAATACTTTAGACCGGAATGGTTTGTTCTTAGCTCAAATCTTTTACCCATAAGATAATTTCGCCACATATTCAAGGCATGCACTATATTGGCCAACTCTAAATCATGTGTATCATAGAGGCTTTCATTCTCTTTCAACTTCCTTGACTCAACACACCAGATGTCCATTCTGAACCAGGACTCCACCAAGACCATCCTTTCATGCATCTGTGCACACAAATAAGCCTTCATCTGGATCAACAATTCTTAAAATCAACACACTTCTTAAAAAAATATTCAAGTGTTGGAAACTCCATGTGCAATCTAGAGTCCTTTCAAATCAAACCACTGTAAACTTGTAGTGACCATACATTGTTTTCGAGGTATTCTTACTAATGTATTCCTCTTTTATTCTTACTTGGTGATATCCATATATGATATCTATCCTGGAAAATATTTGCGTGCCTCTCAGTTGATTAAATAGGTCATCTATCCTTGGAAAATGATGTGTTTCCTTCATTGTTACCTTGTTCATTTTCCTGAATTCGATACATTGTCTTAGTGTACCATCCTTCTTCTTCACAAACAAAACCAACGCACCCTGAGGAGACACACTTGGGTGTTTATATCCATTCTTCATAGGATCTTCAAGTTTCATCTGCAAGTCCTTCAGTGCTAGTGTACTCATCCTACAAGGATTCTTAGATACAGGTGTTGCTCCTGACATCAAATTAATAGAGAATTTAGTATCTCATTTCAGAGGAAATCCCAATATCTCTTTAAATACATCCTCATACTCTTTTAGTACTACAAAGTCTTTTGTACTTAGAAATTTATCCTTAGGTGCCTCTTCCATGTGTGCTGCAAATACTTGACACCCTTTCCTATAACTTTTATTCAACTGCGATGCTAAAATTTCTCTGATAGTCACAATCATTGGAATTCATTGAAGTGATCTTAATTTTCCTTTCTCATCCAAGCAAATAAACACATTATTATAACAATTCAGGATAACATGATTCTCATCCAACCAATCCATACCAATGAGGTAATCATATGAGCCCAAAGGTATAATATTCAAATCATATGTTCTATGCATTCCATTCATCTCCAATGGACATGCTTTAACCATCTCATTCATTTTCCTTTTTTCTCCTATAGCTAACTACACCAACCAAGGCTTTCCAAGCTTTCTTCTCAATAGAAGGAATATTTCCACCATTTTAGGATATAGATAACTATGACTAGCTCCTGAGTCTATTAAAATAGAAATGGGTTGTTCATTAATCTTACCTTCCACCACGATCATGCATGACTGAAGCTCAACCTACTTGTTATATAGAGTGGTGTGAATCCTTATCACTTTACTACCCGTGTCCTCCACTATTGTATATTGTTTTATATTGTGCGCAGTCCTCACTTTATGGCATCTTTGAGGACAATCTCTATGCATATGATTTTCGCGACAACCCCAACATTTTATAGGTCGTTGCCATGAATTTTTTCCCACTGTCTCTGACATTCTGAGCTCTTGAAGAGTCATCTATCCTTCCATAGTATTTCTAAAAAATGGTGGCTTAAATCCCTTCTTCCTCTGTTCCACCTTACTTTTCATCTTTTCTTCCCAAGCCTTTTGGAGAGCTGGTCTTCCCCTTTATTGATCATAAAAAAACTTAGTTAACCTTATGGTCTCTTCCAACATTTTAGGGTCATCATACTATATATTGTCACTGATAAATGAGGGAAACCCACTCAGATACCTTTGAATATTTACTTTCTCATCCTTGATAAAAGGAACATAATTTAGCAAATGTAAAAATCTTCTTTTGAACTCATCTATTGTCATTCTCCCAAGCTTGAGTTCAAATAAATCCTTCATTTTCCTATCATAGTACCACTTGATTAATTATTTCTTTCGAAAATATCTCTTGAAATATCTCCAAGACACTTTCTTCTCATCAATTTGTTGTACTTCCACATATCGATCCCACCACATTGATGCCTTTCCCTTTAACTGATAGATAACAATTCTCCCTTCTTCTTATGTAGAATAGTTGTGCAGATGGAAGTATCTTCTCATACCCAAAAACCATCTTGTGTCTTTGCATGTTCATCCTTCTTGTTCTCAACATCAAAGGTAGGAGGCTTGATATTATTCATTCCCCCTTGTATCTCATCCACCACAGTCCTTCTCTTATGCTTTTATGTAAGGTCTCTTCCAACAAATCCTTATAAAAACATAAATTAAAATAGAGAAATGTTATCCTAACTTTTGACCATTCATTATTCATCATAATAAACCACATATTCAACATATTTAGTAGCATGTTAATAAACCGCATATTCAACAACATGTTAGTAAACCACATATTCAACATATTAATGAAAATACATACCTCTAACTAATGTTATTGTTGTTCTCCAACTCTGCCTGGTGCTCTGCCAAAACTGACTAACCTCCAAGTCATCTAGGAATAGAGCCTCTCCGACTCCTTGGCTCCAGGATTCTGTAAGGATTACTGGCCCCCAAGCCCAAAAATCCCAACAATAGGTGCCCCCTATTTCAGTCCACCAAACTCCAACAAGTTCCTCAAGAAAACCAGTACCATCCTCTAGCAAGCTACTCCAGCCCCAAACAACAATATGGTCCTCTCCTCCCTCAAAATGATGCTCTCTCCCCAAAATCCCAAAAGTCCCTCTTCGAGTGTTTTTCCTTCCTCTTGTCCTCCTTTCCCCCCTTTCTCATTCACCGCCTTTTCCCTTTCATTGATACTCACCCACCTTATCCCTTGATTCAATGCCAACCACCTTATCCCCTTCTCTTTAATGGTTCCATCATTCGATACAAAATAATAATTAATAATTTATTAAACTAGATTTTATTAAAAATATATTTAATCATTAAATTAATTAATTAGTTAATTAAACCAATTCACATTCAACAAATATTTAACCATGATAATTAATTAACTAAATATTTAAACTAATATACATTAAACAATTAATTAAACAATGACAATTGATTAAATACTTAGGGTTGTTACATACACCCACCCTTCAGGAAACTTCGTCCCGAATTTGAAGTATTTTCTGATACAAGGGAAAAGACACATGGTTCACACATTCATATCAAATAACTGACATTATTAGTAAGTAAGCCAAGAAAAACCATACATACTAGTGTACATGTACAATAAATGCATGTGTAGCTAGTACATACAAGTCTTGTGCATGTACTAATAACAATAACTATCACCCTTATAGTAATTTATGTATGCATCCAATCCAATCAACAAGACTATTAATTTTATAAAAGATAATAAACCAATGAAATGTTTGTGAATTCCCTTAATTACAATAATCTAGCTCAACAATTTTATTTAGACAATTGTAGTTTAGTTAAGTAATGATGAATATACATATATATACATATTTTATTTTTAGAAGGGAAAAACAATAAATTCCACCATAAGACGAATCTCGATACACTCTCAACTATTTCTATCCATCCTTCCTCCCTAACTTACTTCCATATTCCATTCCTATCCTTCCTCTGTTGGACTATCTTGAAGCGTCAACTATATTGAACTAACTCCAAATAGAACCTGTAAGTGGAAGTGTCACTATCTTGACCAAGCTTCCCCAGCAGGCAACTGACAGTCATCATCACACGTCTAGGGGAGCGTGATCTAACACTGTCCTCCCATGACTCCAAGTTTCAGAGGATGCACGGTGGGAAATGCCTCCACCCCTCCTAATAGRAATAGGGTCCACAACCTACAATGGAATATATAGTGGCACCRTGTTGCTAGGCGTTTTGTCATCGTTTATTCRGTTTTAGGYAGTCTCACCACCTGAAATCCTGCACTGGTCCACATATCATAGAAATGCATTCAAACAAATATAATTTCACATACAAATATTCATACCATATTGTTTCWTGGTCGATGGTCATGACATTCACTTTTATTACCATTGTCCCTTGGCTATTTCATAGCCCAATGACCTRTAGATTAGTTTGTAACACAAACTCCTACATATCTATGCATTATCATCATGTAATTGCATACAACCATAATTTCAATTCGGTATCCACGTACCAACAACTTTAACATCAWTTTTTTCAAGTTAGAAATAGATCTCATAATATCCCATAATTCAATTAATGTTACCCATTCATAGAATTATCATTTACATAATAGATTGCATCATATCCAACAACATTCAAATAACATTTAAACCTTCATAGGATTCTCATTCACACAATATATCGCATCATATCCATCATCATCAATAACATTTAAACATTCATATAGGATTCTACGTCTTAAAAGTTCAAGTATATCATTAATAGTTTCACTGTGAATATAAAAAAAGTGATTAGGCCTCAAGTAATCCTAGTTGTCTAAGTCAAAAGGTGGTGTTACATACACCCAGCCTTCAAGAAACTATTCTTGAGGTGGTAAAAAAAGTGAGGGAAAATCTTGTCGTAATGTCTCGTCATCTTCCCAAGTAGTAGATCCTGGACTATACTTGTCCCACTGGATCTTAACTTGGTCTACCAGATGTTTTATGAGTTGTTGGACTCTACGGTCCAATATGCGTAACAGTTCTACCGTGAGGGTTTCCGCGTCCGATGTCTTCAATTCCTTCCAATTTAGTTTATGTGATTTATCAACAACATAATGACATAGAATAGATACATGAAAAAAATTATGAGTTTTATACAAGTGGGGTGGCAGTATGAGACGACAGGCAATGGGTCCAATTTTCTCTTGGATTCTGAACGGTCCTATAAATTGAGGTGACAACTTTGTCCCCTTCCATAATTGAATGGTACTCTTATTAGGCCTGATATGAATGAAAACCTGATCTCCCACTTTATAACTTTGATCATTCCTATGTGCATCCGCATAACTTTTCTGTCTATCCTATGCTTCCTTTAGTCTTTGCCTAATCTGAATCACATGTTCCTCCATCTCTTGAATCAATTCTGGCCCAACTGTTACTCGGTCTTCTAACCTCTCCCAACTCAACGACGTTCTACATGGCCTTCCATACAGAGCTTCGCAGGGTGACATTCCTATGGAGCTATTAAAACTATTATTGTAGGCAAACTCTACCAAAGGTAGGTACTTCTCCCAATGGGTTTGATTATCCATAACATACATCCTAAGCATGTCTTCCATAACTTAATTTACTCTCTCAGTTTTCCCATCTTTTTTAGGATGATAAGATGTACTTAAGTTCAATTAAGTCCCCAACATTGACTACAAGATTGTCCAAAACCTAGAAGTGAATCCAGAGTCCCTATCTTAAATGATCTTATTAGGTATCCCATGCAAACAAATGAACTCACTTACAAACACGCATGACACATCAGTGACATCATAAGTGTCTCTAACTGGAATAAAATGAGCACTCTTGGTTAACTTATCAACTATCACAAGAATGGCATTGTGTCTATGAGATGTGAGTGGAAACCCCACCACAAAATCCATAGATATGACTTCCCACTTGGACAGAGGGACATCATGTTTTTGTAGGAGACCTGGCAGGTGATGGTGGTCGGCTTTCACTTGTTGACACTCTAGGAATTTGGCGATGAAATGGACTACATTGTGCTTCATGCCTACCCAGAAGAAGAGCTTCCTCGTGTTTGCGCACATTTTCTTCACACCCGGATGCGGACAATAAAGTGCTTTATGGGCTTCCTTCAGTGTGATGCTTCGAATATCCCCACCTTCAAGGATGTACATCCTTCCTTGATATCTTAATTGTTTGTCTATGTCCAGAATATATCCTTCATACTTGAGGTAACCTTTAAATACCAACTGTCTCCATGGAGTTGCATCAACACACATTCCCTCAGATTGACTTTTAAGGGTACCAAGGAGAAGACATGTGGCCTCCTACTCAAGGAATCCACGACCACATTCTCTTTTACCTTGATATATGAAATACCAAAATCGTACTCACTCATGAACTCACTCCATAGCCTTTTCCTGGAATTTAGATCCCTTTGAGTGAAGAGATGTTTTAAACTTTGATGGTTCATTTTGAGCTCAAAGTTTTTCCCTACTAGATAGTGCCTCCAAAGTTTTGGAGCTAGCATTATAGCTGCCAACTCTAAATCACGAGTAGCATAAATCTCCTTGTGTTTATTCAACTTCCTTGATGCACAAACTATAACTCCTCCATCCTACATTAGAACGACCCCCAACCCTTGCTTTGAGGCATCTATGCAGAATGTGAAGTCCTTTTCCATATCCGACACTCGTAGAATTGGTGCACTAGTTAGTAACCTTTTAAGCTCGATGAATGCACTATCACATTCTTCTGCCCATTCATACCCGACTCCCTTGTGCTGCAAAGTGGTGATGGGTTTTTCTATTTTAGAGAACCCTTCCACAAATATCCGATAATAACTTGCTAGCCCCATGAAGCTTCTTACCTCATGAGAATTTTTCATCACTTGCCACTCCATAATGGCCTTTACCTTTTCTAGCTCCATAGATATTCCTTCACCGGAAATGATATGACCTAAATAGTGAATTTCTTTCTTGAAGAAGGAACACTTCAACAACTTCCCATATAATTTGTTCTCTTTAAGGTAGGACAACACCACTCACAAGTGTTCCTCATGTTCTCTTTCATTCTTGGAATAGATGAGGATATCATCTAGAAAGACTTGTACAAAGAGGTCTAGGTATTTCCAGAATACACCATTCATGAGGCTCATGAATACTGTTGGTGCATTGGTCAATATGAAATGTACTACAACGAACTCGTAATGCCCAAACTGAGTTCAAAAGTCAGTCTTAGGAATATCGCCTTCTTTAATCCTTAACTAGTGATACCCTGATTGCAAATCAATTTTTGAGAATACTGTTTCTCTTTTCATATGATCAAAGAGATCATTTATCCGTGGCATTGGGTACCTATTTTTCATTGTAGCACGGTTCAAGTCCCTGTAATTTATACACAGTCGTAAGGAACCATCCTTCTTCATCACAAAAAGTACTAGTGCACCCCAAGGTGATATACTAGGCCTTATTAGCCCTAAATCGAGTATCTCTTTCAACTTCATCTGCAACTCACAAAGTTCTAGTGATTTCATCTGATACAGAGTCTTGGAAATTGGTTCTACACCAGGTTTTAGCTCAATAGTAAAATCAAGCTCCCTCTCAAGAGGTAACCCTGGAAACTCATTTGGAAAAACATCTTTAAACTTTGACAATACTAGGTATTGATCCAAGGAGGGTCCTTTCCTTTCAATCACTACTTCCACTACATAAAGTCGACACCCTTTCCTCATGAACTACTTAATTTTCATAGTTGAGATAAAGCATATAGACACCTTTCTTCGTACACCATGGATCTCTACTGGCCTTCCTTCATTGTCAACACAAAGCACCCTTTTTGAGAAACAATCTACCATAGCTCGATGTGCTTCTAACCAATCCATTCCAATGATTAGGGAATATGTCCCGAGGGCAGTGACATATACCTTCAAACTGGTAGTACACACTCCCAGGTCTACTAGACGATTGTCAATGCTAGGTCATACCACTTGTTTTTCCCCGAAGACATCTCAACTTGTTTAAAGTCATCGTGCTCATAGGATACCAACCCACTCCTTTCTAATGCATATGGTGAAATGAAACTATTTGTAGCACCAAAATTAAATAAAATTTTAACATTGATATGATTTAGCATACCTGATGATTCCACCACCGTGGATTGATGTTCTACATGGTGATTATTAACTGTTGCATAAATATGGTGGCTACCACTTTCTCTTCCCATCGGGGGCTTTCCTTTTCTATGCACAACTCCTGCTTGCAATTTTGGGCAGTCATGTTGGTAATGGGGTCCCCCAAATCCCCAACATGCAATACAAGATTTAACCTGTGCACCACTCTGTGATGGTCTCTGAAATGATCTCCTTCCCCTGGAACCCCTGCCCCTACTAGCTTCTCCCTGTGATGGCTGTGGACCTTCCTGCGTCATTGGTGATGAATGAGATGTTGCACTTGCTTCCATTGAAATACTTGTGGCGACTGTCCTTGGTGCGACTTTATTACCATATAGAGGTAGCCTGGAGCTCCCTCCCCTAGAGAATGTCCTAGGGGCCTTCCCCACAAATACAAAATGATGCGGAAATGTTGATCTCATACCTCCATTTAAGTTCATGTGTTCCTATGTATAACGTGCATTTTCAACTGCTTTCACTACTGAAGATGGTTTCCACATCCACACCATGGCCCTTATCTTAGGGTTTAACCCATAGACAAAGCGTTCTGCCTGTTGTTGGTCATTATCCATGTATGAAATATATTTGACCAATTCCATAAACCTAATCTCATATTCTTCTATGGTCTTGTTTACCTGTACTAGAGCATGAAATGGTCCCACCTATTTTTCCTCATAGTAAGCTGGTAGATACTTCCTTCAGAACCTTTCATTAAAA
The DNA here is from genome assembly GCA_000966675.3 of Picea glauca. Classification (NCBI taxonomy): domain Eukaryota; kingdom Viridiplantae; phylum Streptophyta; class Pinopsida; order Pinales; family Pinaceae; genus Picea; species Picea glauca. The sequence goes on along the minus strand of JZKD02S0883642.1, from coordinate 151,504 downwards.
AATTCCCAAGAGACGGTGTCTGGGGTAAGGTGCAACTACCTCTCCAGGTTGCCCCACCAATTCAAGGCATTGTCTCTCAACTGAAAAATCGCTATCTTCACCTTTGATGTGGACGCATAGTCTATTAAGGTGAAACACCTTGTCATTCCTTCCAACCATGCCTCTAAACGTTCACTAGCACGACCCCCGACAAAATCTAGAAGTTTGATCTTCTACAGTTCTCTAGTGATGTATTCAGGTGGAGGCCCTCCCCCTGAATTCCTCGACACTTCGGGATTACCCATTCCATATGGTGGGGGCTCCACTTCGATCCCTAATGGATGACACCCCTTTAAAGTCTCATTTATGGCCTCCAAAGAGCGCAGAATGAGAGTTAATTCAGGTGATGGTGGTGGCGGCATTGGCAGTCCCTATGATGATGCCCCTCTGCTTCAATTTCCTCTCATCCTAACCATATTGTATAATTGAATATGCATCAACCAAAGTTTGTCAGGGAGAGTCTAGGGAAGTTCATATTTTTGCAATTTAAACTTGAAAACAGGGTTAGGTGTAATTTTTTTTTAAATTGTTTGTAAACATACGTTACTCTCTTTAGGGGAAGTGGCTAGGTCAGGGTCGAAAGCCTATAATCTTGATGTTTTCTCCTAAGGAAACTACCGAGTCTCTCGCATGTAATAAACAGATTTAACCTATCATTACTATCATGGAACAATGGTGTACAGTCTTTGGTGAAAGCTCTGTACTCGGTGGATAGGTTGTCGATTCAAAACTTGTCCACTCCAACAACAATTTAATCTAATACAAAAATAAATTTTATTAGTTTCATAATGTTATGTTAATTATTAAATATGTTAATGTTAATTACACATTTAATTAATTAATTACTATTATTAATTACTCATTACTAATTACTAATTACCAATTACCAATTACTAATTACTATTATTAATTACTTTGAATAAAATTAAAAATTTAGAAATTAAAGTAATTAATTTCTATGATTAAAAATTTAATTTAATTATTTAAAATTAAAATTAATCATTTAAAACACAATTAAAGTAATTAAAATAAAATAAAATAAAATAAATAATAATAATAATAATAATTAAAAAATATTTATATATAATTAAAAGATATATCTAAAGTCGAGCAGTGGGTCCTCACATGAGGCCCACATGCCCTCTTCTTTCCGGTGCTCATCCCTTAACCCTAATCTCCTCTGTTCTTATCTCTTCAAACCCTAATCTCGCTCGGTCCCTATTCATTTTAGTTCTTTTTTGGTCAAAAGATCAGCAGAGGCGAAGGATGAGACCGACCATGGTCGTCCCTCTTCTTGGTTGACTCTAGTGATTAGGCATTTGGTTGCTGGCTTGAACTTGTCTGGAAATTCTCTGAACAGGTCTGTCGTTTGTTTGTTTGGTTCACAAAGTCGAGGGTTCCATTCCCATCGACTGCCATAACCCGTAGCTTATTTATTTATTTTTTTAATCGACATTTGTACTTGGTTTATGTGTGGGCTTGTGGATGTGGACTGGTTTGCCTGGCACATGGTCGTAGCACTAGTACTAAAATAATACCCTTCCATGGTACAGACGCGGATTCGATTCCAAGTAGTTGTCATGGTGGACTGTTGGACTATATTGGTCATCATTCGCTAGATTCATGAGCTATTAGACTATATTGGTCATCATTCACTGGATTCACAAGGATTTTGAGCATGCTTGGTCGCAGGTTCACCCCACGTAAGTGTGGGTTCTGTGGCTCGATGGTAATAGAGGGTTTTTCCGGCCTTTGGGAGGTCACGGGTTCTATCTGTAACATCAAGTATATTTATTTTTTTGTTTAAAGTCATTGTGTAGCATGTTGGCTACCTGACACTTGTATTAGGGCATGGCGCTTATGCGCTTGGTCTCAAATGACTTGTGTTTTATTTGCAGGTCGCATGGATTTGGAGAGGGAGACATGTGGAAAGGTATCGGGCTTGGCGCCTGTGCATGGCTATGATGGCTTATGTGTTTTGTTGTAGGTCACATGGATTTGGAGAGGGAGCTAATCCTTTCTCTCTCTCTCTCTCTCTCTCTCTCTATATATATATATATATATATATATATATATATATATATATATATTAACTCTATTGTGCACACCATGCTCCCTTGCAGGATTTGCACTTGGCTTTGGCTTGGTGTTGGGCTTTGATTTGATATTGTGTTCTCGCATTGTCTCTCTCAGCGCCTTGTGTATGGGTGCTATCCTGAATACTTGATGTGAGTGCTTGAGAGTTTTAAAATTTGATTTGATATTGTCTTCTTGATCCTGTATTGTTGTTGATGCAGGTCGCATGGAGCAGGAGCTAGGCCTTCGAGCCCTTTTTTTTTAAACTCAACTGTGTGGTTTGAGCTGCGTATAGCACAATGGTCTAGTCTTGGGCTTGGCGATGGTGGGATTTCAGAATGAAACCCAACTTTTCTCCTTTTTTTTTAAATTAATAAATAATTTTTATTTATTTTTACATTATATTATATATGTATATTTTTTTGTTTTAAATAAATGTTTTTATTTTTTTTATTTTTATATATGTTTATTTATATACTAATATTTATATTTATACTAATATTTATAGGCTCTGTTTAGAAGTTCAAGGGAAGAGAAAAATTGACACACACACACACACACACACACACACACACACACATATATTATTGTTTTTCACTTTCAATATGCATAACATTATACAATTTTCATTTTCAAATGGGCATATTGTTTATATATACATATTTGTGTTAAAAACAATTTATGTGTTTGGCTTGCAGGTTAGGTGGAGCTTGGAGCTTGGTCCTGAGGCTCAAATTTATAAGTTTTCCATAAATATATTATTTATACATCTAGTTATTTATGTGTATATAACCCTTTTCAAGTATTTCACTTGTATAGGTCAATTTCACTTTTACAGGTTAACAAGTTTTAAAGTTTTAGAGGGTTTCGGGGCTATTTTTTTTTAAGGATCATAAGGCATAGCAATTAGTCAAGGGTCAAGAGGATGGGTGGGTAGGTGGGCCTTTGGTCCCAGATTTTAAATGAAGCTCTGATACCATGTGTAAGGTCTCTTATAACAGAGCTTTATAAAGACATAAATTAAAATAGAGAAATGCTATCCTAACTTTTGACCATTCATTATTCATCATAATAAACCACATATTCAACATATTCAACAACATGTTAATAAACCACATATTCATCATTTCAAAGGCATTTTAATAAACCACATATTTAGCATACTAATGAAAATGCATACCTTTAACTAATGTTATTGTTGTTCTCCAACTCTGCTTGATGCTCTACCAAAACCGACTAACGTCCCAACCAGCTAGGAACAGAGCCTCTCCAGCTCCCTAGCTCCGGGATTCTATAAATATTCCTGGCCCCTGAGCCCAAAACTGCCAACAGCAGGTGCCCCATGTTTCAGTCCACCAAACTCCAACAAGTTCCTCAATCAAACCAGTACCAACCTCCAACAAGCTACTCCAGCCCCAAACAACAATACAGTCCTCTCCTCCCTCAAAATGATGCTCTCCCCCCAAAATCCCAAAAGTCCCTCTTCGAGTGTTTTTCCCTCCTCTTATCCTCCTTTCCCGCCTTTCTCATTCACCGCCTTATCCCTTTCATTAAGACTCACCCACCTTATCCCTCCATTCAATGCCAACCATCATATCCCCTTCTCTTTAATGGTTCCATCATTCGATACAAAATAATAATTAATAATTTATTAAACTAGATTTTATTAAATAGATATTTAATCATTAAACTAGTTAATTAGTTAATTAAACCAATTCACATTCAACAAATATTTAACCACGATAATTAATTAACTAAATATTTAAACTAATATACATTAAACAATTAATTAAACAATGACAATTGACTAAATACTTAGGGTTGTTACATTTATGATAGGAGATGTACTCAAACTATTGTGTGTTTTCCTGAAAGAATGCTTATCAACACTTATTTCTTCTCTTCTTTTCTCATCATGAGAACTACAACTTCTTGATCTACTCATTTATGTCTCATTATCCATTTTCATGTATATTCTATCAAAAAATTTCATTAATTTGACATTCAATTCATCTTGTTCCGCCTTGGATGTCATCAACCTTTCATTATCATCCTTATAGCTCTGGACATCTTTCTACAATACTTTTATAGTTTCGACCAAGTTCATGCACCCCCCCTTGTATTTTGTACCATCAACACCTAAACCAACATACATATCCCTAAATTCATCATCAGGCCTATAAGTCCTTTGCACATCTTCCATGATTTTAACCTTCTGCACTGACTATGTCCTTCTCTATTTACTGAAAGTTCTACAAAATGTGTAGGAAAATAAGTTTTGTTAGACGATTTCATGCAACAACCACATGAAGATATTGCACCATTTTGTCAGAATCCTTCCCTCATATTTCTTGGATGATTTTAGCATTCCAAGGTCTAGTGTGTAGACCAACACATCATTGTATTTGAGCACATCACAACTCTATATCTCATACCAATGGTTTTCCCTGCAAACTAGCTTTACACTATGTGGCACCAATACTTAATGCACACATCTATTCACATGAATATCTTACCCATACAAGTCCAATATTGAACCAATGGTTGTGTTACTAGAATATAATATCCCCAACCACCCAGGCTGGGCCATGTCACACAACCTCAAATTATGCAATGTACATAGTCTCCCACTGAGTCCTGTTACCACTTTACACATGCTCATATACCAAGTTGTAATGAACCCAATATACTACTGGACCATACTACTCTAAAAATCCACTGCACATTTTCTACTCTTCACACAATTATGTGCAGTATCACTTTAAGGTAACATGCTCAACCCAATCTTGAGTCACGCCACCCATATTATAACAATGAATGTAGTAATTTCTTTTAATACAACCTTAAGTAGTGGAATTAAATCAAACAACTTTGTGCACCATCATATTGTCCCTACAGTACGACTATGTGCACAACCATGTGGGTGTCATGTGCCACTTCTATTATCACCATGTGTGGGTCTAATTCCTTACCCACACACACAAATGAGTTACAACCTCTTGGAGCATACCAGTTACATTCTTGTGGACCCAACCACTCAATCCTCTTGTTGATGACTCATAACCAAAATCATAAGGTTAAAATTAACATGAAAAGTTACCATCAACTGATATACTCATGCACATATACAATTAGAGGTTAAAACCACCATATTTACATATTCAATCAATATTAAACCAAATAAAAACAAATACTTATATGAAACACATAAAAGAATTAACCCATTTCAAATGTAGTTAAATATGCACACAGTAACCAACAAAAGTACATAAAGAATACTTATCTTAAATGAAAATAACAAATCATAGCCTTGACTCAGACATTCCTCCCAACCATAGATCTAGTTTCTCATAAAATTTCAGTAACAGGTCACACCCGAGCTAGAGCTCAACTCCACTAGAGAAGAGGGTTCCTAGAGACCAACTATGGTCTAAAACTCTAAAACAATTCCCAGTCCTAAGTTCCCACTACTACATCTATCCCACAGTCCCTCATTCCCCATGCACCAATCACACCTAAGGAAGTGTTTCCCTTCTTTGTTCACCAATCCTTTGTCTTCCCCACTTCCCTTTCCAGGGCTACCAACAACAGTTCGGACAAGAAGTCTCTGAGCCCTATGACTAATGATCAATGCACCAGGGAAAAAGTCTCAGCAAAAATCTCACCTAGAAAGTATGATCATGGGTCTAGAAACCACTCCACAATAGCCAGTATCTCACCCAAATAGATTGCTCATGATTTTCGAACCTGAATATTCAACAATGAAAATATGGATACCATCCCACAACTTCATGCAAGCTTCTCTGAGTAGATATGGTGATAATCAAATTTTCCATATAGTCTCACCCCCTTATACTCACCAAATCTTGCAATATGAATAATAATTGTAATCCCCCCCAAAACACACTAAGGCTAGCAATATATATTTTATGACTTCCACTTGAAACTTGTCACCCCCAAAATCATCTTTAAGCCACTTGATGACCCACTCCCTACCCCGAGGAACTTAGGATAAAATAATATATCTGAAATTTACACTTTTCCCAGAAATATTATAAAAAAATACCCAAGACTTACGAATCACCCCCATTTTCCATTTTTTGGTGGAGTAGGCCCCCCATCTCTATTTGTTTGAGTCAATCAGAGTGAAGTGATACAATATTGTATTAGTATTCATGATTATATTTACATTTATAGGTGCATTGGCTTATCCTCATCCAGGCTCACCATTATCATAATCACATAGCCTCTGTTTCCTCCATACATATTCATCTATTCCCACGCACTAAACCAGGTGAGAGAAACATAGTGCAGTGTGCACACTTTCCCAGGTGCACGCAACACATAGCCTGTGCACACTCTGTCTTTGTTAACACTTTCCCACGCACTACTCAGATGCGCAAAACACCAAAATAAGGTGTTTTTGGCTCACCAGAATAAATATTCATTACCTTTACATTTGGTACCAATTCATCTCACCAACCTATATGTAAAATTACAAAGGGTTCTGAATCAAGGACACTACAATTAGAAATAGAATTTCATGGTGCAACCTCATTGTATTTTCATTTTCTAACGTGTGTGAAGAAAACAGAAGAAAATGCATTCTCTCATATCCATTTTTAGTGTGGTGATGATCGACAAGGATAAATATACATATTGGTACAAGAAGATCAAGAACACATTGATATTCAATGACTTGTGGAAAGGGATTTGTGACTAAAAAGAAGTCCCTTAGAGCAACAAAACCATTGAATAAGAAAAAAAAGATAAAGTGAAAATTCAGAGACCCAAAAAAAAGCACTAGAGTTTTTTCTCTGAAACCTGCTGCCATCCGTCGCCTTTATTCTATAGTTGCAATCATGGAGGCCGAGGGAGGGGAGACCTCAGCCCCCTCCTATAGTATTGTCGCAGGGAAGGAGCATGACTCCACTCACTTCAAATGCCCAACCTTCGAACTCTCGAATGACATGCAAAAATTAATCTAGGAGGATGAAATGCCAAAGGAAAAACCAATGGAAATCAACCAAGAAATCGGTCAACCAAGAACCGAATGCACCTAGGAACCCATCAAATGCATTCCACAAGCCTTGATAGCTCCCACATATACCATCATCTCACTAAGAATGGAGGATCATAAACAATACATGAGCTATTTTACTTTGATAGGCAAATTCCTAGGGTTATGGCCTTCCAAAAAAGACTTGGTCAAATGGATTCACCATTGGTGGAAACCCAAGGGTCATTACAACCTCCAACTAGGATCAAAAGGATTCTTTACGATCATTTACATAATCTGGACGACAAAAATCGACTATTCGAAGAGGGGACATACTTCTACAACTTGGCATGCTTGTTTCTTCGATTCTGGATGGAGAGATTCAGCCCAGAAAAGGAAGACTTCACCAACGCTTCGGTTTGGCTAAGGCTATACTCACTCCCATAGGAATTTTGGCTGGAAGAGATCCTTGCAGGGATTGGAAACACCATCGATAGCTACATCAAAGATTTAGAGGAAGAAAAATGATGAAGGTACACTGCTTATGCCTGCATCTGTGTTTATTTAAATATATCAAAACCCTCCCTAGAACCATTATCCTAGACTATCAAGACAAGGAATGGTCCCAAACCCTAGAATATGAGTACATCCCCTTTCGATGTTGCAAGTTTCAAGAGCATGGACATCTATTCCGAGAATACCCTTTAAATAACCCTCCCAAGCCAGCTCAAGAGGATACTAACAAACCCAAGGATGGCTTCACCTAGGTCACAGGTCGTCGAAAGCACCAGGTGAGAAGGGAACCCCTCAGGACCCTACTAGACCCCCCAACAAGAACTCATTTGATTCCCTTCAAACCTCGTTGGATACCCCCTCTTCCTCTACTAACCCTCTGACAACCCCTGGAACCAGTCAAATCCGTGTCATGCAAGATCCCCATGTCCTTTCTTCCTCAAAAGAACTAGTCACAATAGCCTCCCTTCCAGCCACTCTCAGGCTCGAAATGGGGGATCTAGACATGGACTTGGAAGATCAAGAGCTGGAAGGTATCAATATGGCACATCTGGAACAAGCCTATCATGAGCATCAGTTGTAGACCATACTGCCCGACCAACTATGCAAGGTGCACAAAGTCTTTCTTAACTCTTTTGTAGGAGGTAAATCCCGAGCCA
>JZKD02S0883642.1:110655-137962 GCA_000966675.3 Picea glauca | reverse complement strand
CTGACTATATAATCCCTTAGACCCCTGGATGCAAAGAAAACAACAAGTGGGAGAATGTTGGGTATGTGTTATATTCTTTGCATGTGTGTTTGTTGGTGTGTCATATATGACAACTATGTTTGACGATCCCTCGCACTAGTGATTTTTTTTTGTCGTGTGCACCAATCACTTTCCTAGGGGGGTCCCAGGGGGGGTAGGTATTCCCTCGCTAGTTACGCACAGCGTTAGGGGCAGCGCCCCGAAATTTATTTTTGGGTGGTTTTTTCTATTTTTATCGGTTTTGTAAATTAATCCTATATTAATGGATTAGGGTTTTGGTATCTACGAAATACCTAAAAACATTGTATATATTTTATAGTGAATGGTGAAATTCGATATAATGAATATAAGAAAGGTTTTCCCAGTTGAGGGTTTCTAGTATAAAATCGCAGTGTACTCTATGTATGAGCCATTGATTAATTTATGTCTTTCTTAAGAATATATATGCATTGCTTTACTTCTTAGGTTTAAACTTACATGTACCATAGGCCTACTAAACCTCATTGACGTCGAAACAGGCAATGGGCCGTTTATCTGGTCCAACAGATGCTCGGGGGCCCAACATGTATCCAGTAGACTGGACTTCTTCCTAATTTATGAAGCCATCATGATAGATGATCTAGCATGGAATTCCATAGTCATCGATGCCATGGGTTCATATCACTGGCCAATTCTTCTGACCCTCAACATCAATGGCACTCCAGGAAGAAAACCTTTCTGTTTTGAAAAATTCTGGTTGACTCACCTAGATTTCCAAGAAAACATCAAGGCTTGGTGGGAAGAGGCATCCCTCGAAATAGGAACCCTGATGTACATATTTCTACAAAGACTAAAAAACCTCAAGCAACAACAAAAAATTTGGAACAAGTCCACCTTTGGTGATATCTTCCAAGAACAGGAGCATCTACAATAGCAAATGCAAACACTACAACAATATATCCCAACATAGGGTCTAACGAAAGCTCTAAAAACACAGGAAACACTCCTCAACAACCAAATCGCAGAAAGAAAAGCATAGGAAGAATTTCTCTAGAGACAAAAATACCGCATCATGTGGCTAAAAGATGGGGAAAAAGCACCAAATTCTTCCACAGATCCATGGTCCAGAGGCGCCAAACCAATCGAATCATCCATCTAATTTCATATCAAGGTACATAAATTCAACAACATGCTGATATGAAAAAGGAATTACTTACCTACTACCAATATCTTCTAATGAAATGCCCAACAGATCGGTCACAGGCCATCGATTCTATTCTCAGACACATACCCAAGGAGGTCACCAAGGAGAAAAATGAATCCCTGATGAGACCAATCACTCAGGAGGAGGTCAATCACTATCTTAAGGCCACTCTACTTGGCAAGGCCTCTAGACTAGATGAATTCACTTCAGACTTCTTTCACTACTGTTGGGGTATTATCCATGAGGATGTGTGGGAAATCATTGAGGACTCTAGAATATCTAGAAAGGTACTCCAAGCCCTCAACGAAAATTTTCTCACCCTCATCCCTAAAGATAACAACACCACTTATCCAATGCATTTTAGACCCATAGCCCTTTGCAATGTCATTTAAAAAATCCTAACAGAGATCATTGCAACCCACCTCAAGCCCATTCTACCGTTTCTAATTTCCCTAGAACAATCTGGCTACGTAGAAGTTCATCAAATTCTGGATAGCATAATCCTAGCTCATGAAGTTATCCATTCGCTTCACTCTACCAAAACACAAGGTATGTTCCTAAAATTGGATCTTTCTAAAGCTTTCGAAAAGTTAAGTTGGAGCTCCTTTAAATATTCTCTCCTAGCCTTTGTCTTTGATCCCATTTGGGTCTGTTGGATTGTCAACCTCACCTCTTCATCACTATTTTCCATCCTCATCAATGGTGTCCCTTCCAAACCTTTCTACCCCTCAAGAGGAATAAGACAACGGGACCCCCTCTCACCCTTCCTTTTCATACTTGTGAAAGAAGGGCTCACCCACACACTTAAAGCAACTATCAGGGACCACTCTCTCTCGGGCCTCAACCTCCATTTCATTTCTCACCCCATCTCTCATAGCCAATTTGTAGATGATTTACTTCTTATGGGACTTTCCACCGCTAGAGAAGCCCAATGTTTCAGATCCATCATTGATCTCTTATGTGAAACTTCAGGAATGGAAGTGAAATTAACCAAATCCCAAGTATTCTTCTTCAACACACCTCTAGTTATCCAAAACCATCTCACTCTCATCCTGGGCTTCACCTGTAGAGTCCTACCATCAGTCTACCTGGGCATCCCCCTCATTGATAACCCACTTAGGAATTCCTCATGGGACTCCTTGCTGTCCACTTTCAGGAAGAGACTCTCCCTTTGGACCTTTTTCTCCCTGAATTTCCTGGGTGCCTCGTTCTCCTTAAATCATTCCTCCAAGCTCTCCTGATCTACACCTTCTCAGGCTTAGCAGCCCCGAGTTTCATCCTCAGCACCTTAAGAATGATCAAAGAATATTTTTGTGTCAAGGCATCAAGGAAGGACACAAAATTTCCTTGGTAAGCTGGAAAAAGTTCTGCACCCCAAAAAATGTAGGATGCCTCAGTCTACGTGACCCATCCATTCTCAACAAATTCCTCTATGCTAAAATCTAGTGGAGATGGTTGAAAAAAACTCAAGATCTCTGGGCTCGATTGTGGAAAAAGAAATATACCCCCACAACCCCAAAAAAATAACTCATCTGGTGGAATGGTCAAAGCACAGGATCGCTCATCTGGAATGTGACCCAGAAAAACTGAGGACTCATCATGGACTATTCATTCCGGGAACTACAAAATGGATCATCGACACACTTCTGGAGTGACTCGTGGAAACAATTCCCATCCTTTTATATATATCCAATTCTTAGAGACCTTATTCCCTTTAAAACTGTCATAGGACTTCATAGGTTCATCGATGTCTGGAAGCCTTTCAATCCAGGGAAATTATGGCATACCTGGAAAAACTCCCACGAGCACCTGAATATTCCCCCGACGTTCAACCTCCAAGCCCTAAAGGAGCATCTCACATCAAGGAAATTTTTAAGCCAACAAGGGCAGGACATTTTCAAGTGGGGCCACTCCACCACAGGTGCCTTCAACATCCCTGAAGCATACTACTTAAAATCAGGTCACAGAACCTTGCCTCAAGAGGAGGTATGGGGGAAAATCCTGGATATGAAATCATGGTTGAAAATTAGCACCTTTCTATGGTTAGTGGCACACAACAACATCCTCACTTGGGATAACTTAAGAAAACAGATTTTCATTGGCCCCTCTTGGTGTTAGCTACGCAAACAAGAGGAAGAAACCCAAAATCATCTCCTCAACCTCTACCACTATAGTTTGTGCATTTGGAATCAAAGTGCCAACATCATGAGAACATCAGACAGGAACCGCATGGGTATAAAGGAAACCATTGCAGAATGGAGAAGCTCACTTTTTCACTCTCTCATCCTCAATAGAATATGGTAGCTTCTCCCAGTCTTCATCCTATGGAATATCTGGAAAGAAAGGAACATAATAATATTCAATTCGGTCACCATAATGTAGCAAGGGATTTGGACCATAATCCACACCAATATCAATGAAACCATCTCACTACATCCCTGGACAGAGAAGGACCTACAAAGCCCACAAAATGAATACAACATTCTCAGAGCATGGAGACTGAATATCACTCCAACCCTAGAAAGGCCTATGGTAGTTGCAGGATGCACAACCAACCCCACTCTTTGGGAGGATCCACCCATGAACTTATTCAAACTTAATTTTGATGGAGCCTCCAAAGGAAATCTGGGACCAGCTGGCTACAGAGCGGTCATCCGGAATAGTAAATGGGAAATCCTTCACATCCTAGTAGGCAACATGGGGCACAACACCAACAATGCCACATAAATCTAGAGTCTCCTCTATGGCTTGCAAGCAGCCTCAGAGAAATATTTTTTTCCCCTCATCGTGGAAGGTGATTCACAAATTGTCATAAAGCTCCTCTCACGTCTTCTCAATGGGGTAGACACAGAGAAAATATCTCCAAGCCAGTGACTCATGAATGAGATCTACAGAATAAAATCTATTCTCCAGCTGCAACAGGTAATCCTCATGTCCCATGTAATAAGAATGACTAATCAAGTAGCTAAATAGCTGGCAAATTTTGGAGTCGAGTTGGAAGAAGGTATCTTCTCTTGTACCCCTTCTACCAATACCACTCACTCCACATTCATTTCTTGCAAGAACATATTTCACACCAAATATCTACCCCCAGATGGGGTGCCTTCATGACATTACAACTCCAAGCAAGGACGAGGCCACTTGGCCAAGCCATACGCCACATGGTGTATGACCTTCGCCACCTCTCCTCCTCTATCACCTCGTGCCTTTACATTACCTATCTCCACCCTCCACTTTGCATTTGCATATCGACACTCACAGTATCTGGAAGCTCTGTAACTTGTGCATCTTCATGGCATCGTGCAAAGCTTCTTCCTCATCACTTCATATCCAACCCTTTCTCCTGGTTCTTTTGGTCATGATGGGGTCTCCTGAGCCTCACTTTGTTTCTCACAATTCTCATAGCTAGGCCTCTAGGGCTCTCTCTTCCCTTCGTCTTACATTTGAGCTCTGGTGCAACCTCTCTTGGTTTCCTTTCCTGTTGTGGAGCTTGTTGTTCACCATTTTGTGACCCTGGGGTAAGCAAAAGTGGGGAGCAGCCTGGTATGTGACTCATGGAAGGAAACTACCTGCCTCAAACTGTCCCTATGAAACTACCACTCCTCCTAAAGTGGTCCCTCCCCATGAAGCAGTCCCTCCCACTGAAGTGTCCCCTCCACCTGAAGTGATAGTATTTCCCCCTCCCTTGGCACCTGTCACTTTCCCGCCCTGGACCAGACACCATGCAACCTCTCCCCCCTCTTGAACCCCTACAGATGTAGGGTCAAGTGGTTTGATTTTATTGGGAATTCACTTGGCTATGCACCTCCTCCTCCCTCTCCCCCTTTGCGTCCCTTTTACCTGCCCTCCCCTCCTCTCCCCCCACTCACCACCCCTCATCCCACCTACCCTCTGAGGTACTCCTCTTCCTCTCCGCTCTCCACTCACCCCAATCCCTCCTATGCCAAATGTGAGGACCGAACAAAACTCCTAAATATTCTAAGCACTATGAGAAAGGACCAAGAGGATATCAAATTTGCAATGCTCGACACACAGAATAGGGAAGCCGACCATTGGAGAAGAGTGGATTCCCTAATGATTTTCCTTCAATATCTTTGACAGGCCATGGTTGAACATGGAAAGGAAAAGCACCAATGAAACACTTTTTTGCAGGGCCACGACTTGGACCGGGTTTTTAATTTTTTTCATGGTTTCTACTTCTCGTCTCAACATCCTTACTACTGTTTTATTTTTGTACACTATTACATGTTTTGGTCCTACGTGGCTTGTATCATAGTTTACTTTCAGTGGCATGACTCTAACAATGGTGGTTTCCCAAATGGGTACTGTGGCCATACTATTTTTTGGACATTTGGCGCGGTGGTTTACCTCATGGGCACTGCAACCAGGTGGCTAATGACATCTCAGACAATTGTATTTTTTTGACAGGAATCAATACAAAACCCTAACTTACACACACAAAAAAAAACCATGGAAGAGGATGCAGAATAAAAAGAAGAAGCAAAATCTGAAGAAGAATCTTCATTATTAAAGATGAAGAATAGAATACCTCATGGAAAACAACTCATATAGATCATAGACAAAGAACATGAAATATGGGAAGAAAAAGAATAGAAGGAATATGTAGTAATCTTCACGATAGTAAGTGAGGAGGTGAGCCATCAGATTGCTTCCATTAATTATTCCTATGGTGTCTTGAAGAGATTTAATGAATTGTATGACACACATTCATAGCTTGAAGTCATACAACTAATGTTGAATCTCTTCAAGCTAGAGTTGAAGAATGATGACCCTATGGATTTGGATTCAAAAATTATAGTCATAATGCATGAGATTGAAGCCAATGGAGAAAATATCAATATCCCTCTCATGTAATTCATTAATCCCCTCTACCCTACATATTATCACTACCTTGAATCACTGCAATCAAGTAATCAAATCGAATCCATGGAATTTCAAAAACTGGTAAAGAAAGTGTAGATTGTGAGAAATCCTTTAGAAATAAGACAACTCTTTCAACTGACAAAACTATTTACCTTTCTCATAAGGACAAGAGTAAACCACTTGATTCTTCCATAGGATAAATCAGTAGAAGAGGACATCGACATGGAAGAAACAGTTTCAGAGGAAGGGGGGAAGACACAACCAAGGTGATAGACCCAATCTCCATTGTACCTGGTGAAAAAATAACAGGTCACATAAAGAAGATGAATGAAAATTTCCATGGGACAAGATCAAAGATGACAAAAAGAATAAGAAAGAGAACAATGGTAAACCTACATAACTAACAAAAGGTAATCCACCCAAATGTTCCCATTACATTGTTACTCACTGCAATATAGGAGTAATAGAAGATTTATTTAACATTGAATATGGTCCTTGGAAAGATGAATGGCTTCTTGACACATGAAAAACCTATGATATTCCATTCCAAAGAGATTTTTTTGAATACCTCAATGATAATGTAGATGGCATAGTGTATATTGTAGACAAGTCTAACGTTAAGCCTTTAGGAATGGGCACCATCAGGCTTAAGTTTCCTAGACTCCCATATTTTCTTCTGTACAATGTACTCTATCTTCCTAAGATAAAAATGAGCTTGTTGTCCCTTGTGCATATTAGACAACAAGGCCACTCGTTTCACATGATCGATGGAAAACTTGAAGTATGAAAGGATTCTAATAACGTGCTCGTTATGACCAAAATGGAATTTGGAAGACTGTTGAAGCTTAATGGGGAATCTTCCCATACACCCAATGATTCATACATCTTTGATCATAGTGAAGGTATAATGTCATATATTATTTTGTGGAATGCCAAATTTGGTCATATCAATTTGACAATCTTCATTTATTAATAAATAATGGTGTTTATGGTTTGCCTATTATTCCTAGAAAAGTGAAACAATGTTATTCTTGTATTCTTGGAAAGCATAGAAAACAACCATTCCATGATTCTACTTCCAGAGCATGTACAAAAATTGAACTAATTCATTCTGATTTGTGTGGCCTTATTCCTATTCCTTATACAAATCGAAATAAATGTATAATGTCCTTTATTGATGATTACACCAAGATGTGTTGGGTGTACTTGTTGAAAGATAAATCACAAGCTTTTGAAACATTTAAAATTTTTCATGTATGGATTCAAAATGAATCTCAATATCATATTGGCTCTCTTCGCACTGATAATGGAAGAGAATATACATATAATGAATTTGAAAGTTACCTTTGCCAAAATGGGATCAAACATCAAACAACAATTCCATACAATCCTCAACAAAATGGTGTAGTTCAACAAATGAAAAGGACACTCCTAAATATGGTTTGTTCCATGATGTTTTTCAAGAATGTTAAATTGACGTTTTGGGATGATGCAATTCTATGTGTAGTTATGTCAAAAATAGGTTTACATCCCATGCTATCAAAAGCAACACTCCATATGAAATTTGGTATGGCCGTATTCCTTCGACGAGGCATCTCAAGGTCTTTGGCTCCACTTGTTTATCCATGATCTTTTCATCGTGACATATAAATAATTGCATTAAATGAGAATAAGTTAAAGTGCACCATTAAAGAAGGGAAAACTCAAAAATTAAGAGACATAAGCATTATATCTTAACACAAAAACTTGATAACAAAGTTTTTACTTGGTGGAATACGTCTTTGGGTCCTTCTCTCAAATTGGAAGGATCTTTCATTAACTCGACAAAAGAATTTGGAAAAATACACAAGTATACCTCATTTTGAAATCAAGCTACAAAAATAATGCTCAGATCAGAAAACAGACAACACCACTGAATTCGTGGCATCGAATAACCCAAAATTGACTGTCTCCACACCTCGATCCGACTTTGGCACTCCCATGCCTAAGAAGAATTTTGTCTCGGTTTTCGTGCCCTCTACAACCTGAAATAATGAATGTACCTCCTCAAAAAACATATCCATAGGTCGTACGGTTCATGCCTCCTCCTTCATGGTTAGGTGGATACTTGGTTTAAATAGAATCTGGGTGGACGGATTTCCCAACAAGACCGTTGGGTGAGTTGGTTGTCATTGCTAATGTTAAGGTGTTACTTGTGGGGAAGGTCTCGAGGTCAAACCCACGGACCTCCCCTTTTTGGGTCTTGGTTAGAACCTTTTCTAAATTTGGTGGTTGGCTTCTAAACTTGGCAGATAAGCTAGATATGGAGGGACCTCTGCCAGATTTGGTGGGGGCCTGTTATATATATATATATATGTGTGTGTGTGTGTGTGTGTGTGTGTGTGTATGTTCTTGGGCCCTCATTAGGCATTTCGGGGGTACCACATGGTGCCCTTTGATTGGGCCACATGGCATCATTGGATTGGTCCATCTGGTTGTCTAGTCATGCTAACATCACCTCCATATAGGACACATGGTGCCTCCCAGTAATGCCACATGTCGTGTCTTGGTTGGACCATGTGGTGACCCCTGGGTGGTGCCACGTGGCATCACTTCAGGTTTCCACATGGCATCACTTCAAGGTTCCACGTGGTGTTTTTCCACTGGTCCAAATGGATCCCCAAATACCCTATTGGTAGGTGACACATGGGAGCCTCTAGTGCTTCCATGTGGAATGTTGACATCAACAGTTGACATGTTGACATCATCTTGCTATGTCAGTTGTTGACATTAGAAATACAGATGATGATGTGGCCTTTGTTGACTTTCCATGTTTGACCACAACTTTGACAACGAATATCTTTCAATCCATAACTATGTTTGACGATCTGTTTGTGTTACTAGGAAAATCTCTCTATGGCTAGGGTAAACCACAATAGATGGAAATGAATGCAGAAACCGAGTCTCTTCTCAAGTATGCTATGAAAATAAATATGCTAGCAAGACAAGATAAAAGGCCTACCTTGTCCAGATGTTCAATGAAGTCCACCATTGAGTACTTGAACCAAAGAAATATGCCTGCAAATAGTCCTTAACAACCAAGTAAAGAAAGTATATGGTGATATTATATAATGTTAGCACATTCAACAACATAATCCATTAATAAACATGACAAATACACCCATGGAATAATAATTCAATATATTTGCAAGATATCAATTGGACAAGAAAATAATATTTCTATTAATATATGATCAAAAGAAGTGAAGAATGTTACAGACTTTCGTGTCAGCACGGTTCAGAATTGAGAAACTAAGTTCCTTCCAGTTGGGCCTCCACCAAAGGCAAGCTCATAATAGAGAAGCAATGAGGTTCTCAATTAATAAGGGAAGAGATTTGGGGTTGAATACTGTGTTCAGATTTAAAGGACAAAGGGATGCAGACTCAATATGAAGTAAATAATTTCTCCAGAGTAACTTTGTTCTCAAAGTTGAATTCTTTCTCCTCTTTCCATAGCTCAGAATTGGCCCATTTATATCCTTCAAAATGGAACTGAAGGGTCGATTCATAACGTTTCCAGTATATGGAAGGAAAAGGATCATAGATCTCCTATCGTGACATGGAAACCCAACATTAATTTTCATTTTCTGGCACAAATCTTGATGTACATGGGATGTAATGGAGTAACTTGCGTATATGCATGTTGTATAGTAGGAAAGATACGTACATGTGGAAAAATATTTGTTTTTGGCTCTAGATGTTATAAACATGGAAGATAAGTCTGCATGGGGAAATCGAAAAAAGGCTTTCTGGGAAAGATTGCATAGGGTGAGGAAAATCTTGATATAACAGATGCCCCCTAATGTGTGAGGTCATAGGAGTATCTGCGATGTCCTAAATACATTATAAACAACCCAGAAATGGAGTGATGGGGAACCAAATGGAAGAACTAGTTGCTCATTACATTATGCACTGACTTTGCATACATGGATGCCAATCAAATTACACTACATATCCATGTGAAAATATACCAAACAAGTGTCCATGGCCATGAAAAGGAAAATACAAATGCAGTTACAAGACAATAATTGTCATAGTCATGAACAAGGCCTAGTAGAACCAGTCTCAAAACCAATATGAAGATATATGTATACCATGGAGTACAATTGGATCTCCCATGATCACTGAAGTCATATAGGTATTGGTCCAATGAAAAGGAAGCAACAACTCAGGAAAGTTGTGGCCACATAGTGATGTATTCAAGTCTTTTACACAATCTTCCAAGGGTGCAAGTATATATTATATGAATAAAGGAGTTGAGGTCGAACACAATGAGACATTGTTTGATTACCAGTCATTGATGTATATAGTTAACAAACGTGAGACAACCTACCGATAATGAAAGTAGGTATCAAGGAACTGAGTACATTCTTACAAGTGTGAATAAAGGATCCGATGTCGAACACTTGAAGAATCCATCGATCGGGATACATTGATGTATTCCCAACTATCGATGGCAAGAGAGCCTGCTACTAATGAATGCAAGCCTCAAGGTAATCATAAGACTCTAGGTCCAATTTCTAGAATAAATGGGATAAATTCGATTGAAGGAGACCCATTGAAAGGAGAGAATTAAGGCATCTCTCATCAGTCAACATGAGGTACAAAGCAGGAGCTTCATGATTTGGTGGAAATTGGCTGAAGAACATGTTCATGAACCAACGAACTTGTGCATCTTTCGGGTGTGCCAAGTTCAAGCGATACACAAAAAAGACCCTATGAATAAAAACCAATGATGAAAACTGCTGACAAAGGCAAGGAAACCATCGATAAGGCTAATGGAATCCAAGAAACTACACAAATCCCAATGTGTGAATAGATGTCTTTCCTTCAAACAAAAGGAAAACCACCCAATCAATGACCAATGATGAAATGTTGATTGTTGTCTTCTAGGTTACATACCAATGATGAAAGTAGGGCTAGGGTGCATGATAGGACTACAATATCATGTGATTCTGATACAAACTGAGGGTATGGCTAACATGCAAATTCAAGCATTATGAGCAGTGGCTGACACAGGTTGATAAAATTCCTTCGGGTGTGCCAAGTTCAAGCAGTACACAAAAAAGACCCTATGAATAACAACCAATGATGAAAATTGTTGACAAAGGCAAGGAAACCACCTATAAGGCTAATGGCATCCAAGAAACTACACGAATCCCAATGTGTGAATAGATGCCTTTCCTTCAAACAAAAGGAAAACCACCTAATCAATGACCAATGATGAAATGTCGATTGTTGTCTTCAAGGTTACCTACCAATGATGAAACTAGGGCTAGGGTGCATGATAGGACTACAATATCATGTGATTTTGATCCAAACTGAGGGTATGGCTGACATGCAAAGTCAAGTGTTATGAGAAGTGGCCGACACAGGTTGATAAAATTCCTTTGGACAAGAGAATGAGACATATGGAGGACTCCGACAGCATAGACCCAATGATGAAACCATGAGATGCAGGAGGAATCAATGAAAACTTTCTATAGGGACTAGAAGAGTAACCAGTCGGTAGAGAAGACTTTGTAATGAGCTCAACTTCTTAAGGCCATGCTAACCCCAAAATTATGATGATAAATGGACTCGAATAACGTTTTTCTCTATTCAAAGGTGAAACAACTACTGCCAATATGGGATAACATTCCCTTCCCACCCGTCTTTTTTTGTTTTTTCAAAGATAAATGAATGTTATTATACAGAGGAGGAAATAAGTGTCACATGTAAGTAAAACTAGTTCGAGTAGTGGAACATACCTATGCTCAATGCAAGGATATGCATGCAGGAGATGGACACTCGAGGGAATGTTCCCTCCTAGGTATAGGGTGTCAAATTGTGAAGGATATAAACAAGACTCTGCTTGGTTGAGGATGCAAAACTATTGAGGAAAACGGTTTATAACACAAAGCAAGAACTAGCTATAGGCTCAATACTGCAATAAATGGCATGAGATGCAATCACAACTTAATGCCAAAAAATTTCCTTTTTTATGTCTTTTAGTCTACATGGTGTGAAAAAGGGATAATCTTGTGCCAAATAGACGTCCTTTCAAATCCAATTTACGAGTGTGAAAGAGACAATTTCACTTGGCAATATTTTCTCTTTTTGAAGATGAGATGGAAAAGATCTTAAGTTAAACTCATTTAGGATTCCTCAAGGTATAAGGCAACATGTTTATGAATGATAAATGAGGCTCAATATAAATTCATGTATTAGCTATGAGGGACTCCCGGTCCTATGAAAATAATCTTTGCATGGGTACCAAGTGAAGTAGGGGATCTAACTAGGGCACCCATGTTTGGTAAGTCTCTACCAGTTGATAATGAAATGAATTATAGTAGATGGAGGGTTATGTGTTGCAACAAATGGGTCCATACCTAAGGCATTAAAATTGGCAGTTATAGGATGATGCGGAAATGCACGATGGAATGGATACCTATCCTATATGATGGGTAATGAAAATACCTTCCCTTGGTGATGAACAACTAACATAACATTGAAATTAGCAAGAATCCATGGTTAAAAAAAAAAACCAACTCAATCCACCTTTGTATTAGCCCATTAAGTAAAAAAATGGCTCAAAACTATAGAAAGTGGGTAAAAATTGTGTATAAATAGTAACAAAACAAAAAATTACTATAACATTTTGATTTTTAACCCAAATAGTGAAAATTGGACCAAAATACCTCTAAGATTCAAACATTGATTGTAGGAGCATCAGGCAAGGGAATCAGAAACCATCTGGACCAGGTAAATCTTCTTCCCTTCCTCTTCATTTCCAGTGGATTAAATTTTTAAATTGGTTCCAAATTTTTAGTAATTGAGGGCGTAAAATGTGAAATTCGGTGTACGCAGACTGTCTCATATCGGGTTGTGTATACGATGAGTTATACATGCCTGTGAAAACTACAAGGTGTGTATAACCATCCCTATATGTGATTGTAAGTGAAGAATCTCATATACTTGCACATAAACAATGAATTATAAGGTTGCTAAATCAAATTTTGACTTGTCCTTGGCAGGATGGTTCTTGAATGGAGAAAAAGAGAGCATGAGGAGGTCGATGTTGCTATGGATTGAGATCTGGGGACCCAAATGGCCTTAAAGAGATATGGCTTATACAAATTTTGGGCACTCAAAGGAATGAGGTCCTGGGTGAGTTTGCTCGAGATTCTTGTGGCTTACTGGGACCCTAAGAATGAAAGTTGCAACCTTGATGGGCAACCATTGAGGATTGAAGTAGAGGATATATACTTTTTGACTATTCTATCATGTCGGGGAGAGGTTGTAAACCTCAAATCATGGGGAGAAGGGAGTGGAATGAAAATAAAGGAGTACATCAATGCCCACTGTGTAGAAGGGACTCCAAAGGTAGGGCATCAACTCCATATTTGGGTGATAAACAATATGAGCCTAAAGATTGTTGTGCTTGTATTGACTAGGATCACAGGTTCAACCTTGTTGCACCAAGAATCAAGGCCGCTCATGTTATATGAAGTGCAGTGTATGAGACCCACAACATATGAATGATGTACCTCACTACTGGAAAATATGAAGAGCCGGTTGACAGAGTGCAAACAGGGGAGTAAGAGGAATTTTTGGTTTGCCTCTATCCTAGGTAGTTTCTTCTTTGAATGGGTTCTAGGTTTGGGACCAAGAGTCAAGATTCTTCCTAGAGGACATCGCTATCTAGACATGGCATGATGGACCTAGGTAATGAGATGAAATGGGTGAGCTAGGTTTCCCACACCTTATAATGAGGATTTCTTCTACTAGTGGCAACGACGAGTCATTTCCCTAGATGAATATCCCTATGCAGAGATAGAATTTCGAAGAGATCCAGACATTCCACTCCCACTAGGGGCCTCCTACGGTGACATAGGTATGTCAAATGTTTTTTAAATATTTTTTTTTTTGTATTTTGTATAGTAGAACAAAAATATTTTTGGATGGTGCTTAAGTACTAACTAGACACATGTGTAATGCAGACATGGGTCCGCGATGACCGTAAGGGTTTCCTCGACATCGATGGAGGAACCGAGGAGACGAGGCAGTGAGAAGAGAAGCCAAGAGAATCCTACAAAATGTGCAAGGCGACCTGTTTGTTTGACTCATAAGATC
The DNA here is from genome assembly GCA_000966675.3 of Picea glauca. Taxonomy (NCBI): domain Eukaryota; kingdom Viridiplantae; phylum Streptophyta; class Pinopsida; order Pinales; family Pinaceae; genus Picea; species Picea glauca. The sequence goes on along the minus strand of JZKD02S0883642.1, from coordinate 123,702 downwards.
CCCATGGTTCAAGTAGAGGATCTACCGGAAGCCATGCAATGACAAGTGGTTGGTGTACCCAAAGCTTGGGTATGACTCTTTCAACGTCTAAAAAATGTTGTAGTTTGTTACCATGAAACAAATATGACGCCACAGGCATAGATGTCATGGATATTGTAGTACTGGTTGTATATGTATTGAGGGTAATAGCCCCAATTTTGTACTATAAAAACCATATTTTTTGAAATATATATAAAAAGGGATCTTCGACTTTACTTATGTTTTACAATGTGTACATTGATGAGATGGTTNTCCATGTTTGACCACAACTTTGACAACGAATATCTTTCAATCCATAACTATGTTTGATGATCTGTTTGTGTTACTAGGAAAATCTCTCTATGGCTAGGGTAAACCACAATAGATGGAAATGACTGCAGAAACCGAGTCTCTTCTCAAGTATGCTATGAAAATAAATATGCTAGCAAGACAAGATAAAAGGCCTACCTTGTCCAGATGTTCAATGAAGTCCACCATTGAGTACTTGACCCAAAACAATATGCCTGCAAATAGTCCTTAACAACCAAGTAAAGAAAGTATATGGTGATATTATTTAATGTTAGCACATTCAATAACATAATCCATTAATAAACATGACAAATACACCCATGGAATAATAATTCAATATATTTGCAAGATATCAATTGGACGAGAAAATAATATTTCTATTAATATATGATCAAAAGAAGTGAAGAATGTTACAGACTTTCGTGTCAGCACGGTTCAGAATTGAGAAACTAAGTTCCTTCCAGTTGGGCCTCCACCAAAGGCAAGCTCATAATAGAGAAGCAATGAGGTTCTCAATTAATAAGGGAAGAGATTTGGGGTTGAATACTGTGTTCAGATTTAAAGGACAAAGGGATGCAGACTCAATATGAAGTAAATAATTTCTCCAGAGTAACTTTGTTCTCAAAGTTGAATTCTTTCTCCTCTTTCCATAGCTCAGAATTGGCCCATTTATATCCTTCAAAATGGAACTGAAGGGTCGATTCATAACGTTTCCAGTATATGGAAGGAAAAGGATCATAGATCTCCTATCGTGACATGGAAACCCAACATTAATTTTCATTTTCTGGCACAAATCTTGATGTACATGGGATGTAATGGAGTAACTTGCGTATATGCATGTTGTATAGTAGGAAAGATACGTACATGTGGAAAAATATTTGTTTTTGGCTCTAGATGTTATAAACATGGAAGATAAGTCTGCATGGGGAAATCGAAAAAAGGCTTTCTGGGAAAGATTGCATAGGGTGAGGAAAATCTTGATATAACAGATGCCCCCTAATGTGTGAGGTCATAGGAGTATCTGCGATGTCCTAAATACATTATAAACAACCCAGAAATGGAGTGATGGGGAACCAAATGGAAGAACTAGTTGCTCATTACATTATGCACTGACTTTGCATACATGGATGCCAATCAAATTACACTACATATCCATGTGAAAATATACCAAACAAGTGTCCATGGCCATGAAAAGGAAAATACAAATGCAGTTACAAGACAATAATTGTCATAGTCATGAACAAGGCCTAGTAGAACCAGTCTCAAAACCAATATGAAGATATATGTATACCATGGAGTACAATTGGATCTCCCATGATCACTGAAGTCATATAGGTATTGGTCCAATGAAAAGGAAGCAACAACTCAGGAAAGTTGTGGCCACATAGTGATGTATTCAAGTCTTTTACACAATCTTCCAAGGGTGCAAGTATATATTATATGAATAAAGGAGTTGAGGTCGAACACAATGAGACATTGTTTGATTACCAGTCATTGATGTATATAGTTAACAAACGTGAGACAACCTACCGATAATGAAAGTAGGTATCAAGGAACTGAGTACATTCTTACAAGTGTGAATAAAGGATCCGATGTCGAACACTTGAAGAATCCATCGATCGGGATACATTGATGTATTCCCAACTATCGATGGCAAGAGAGCCTGCTACTAATGAATGCAAGCCTCAAGGTAATCATAAGACTCTAGGTCCAATTTCTAGAATAAATGGGATAAATTCGATTGAAGGAGACCCATTGAAAGGAGAGAATTAAGGCATCTCTCATCAGTCAACATGAGGTACAAAGCAGGAGCTTCATGATTTGGTGGAAATTGGCTGAAGAACATGTTCATGAACCAACGAACTTGTGCATCTTTCGGGTGTGCCAAGTTCAAGCGATACACAAAAAAGACCCTATGAATAAAAACCAATGATGAAAACTGCTGACAAAGGCAAGGAAACCATCGATAAGGCTAATGGAATCCAAGAAACTACACAAATCCCAATGTGTGAATAGATGTCTTTCCTTCAAACAAAAGGAAAACCACCCAATCAATGACCAATGATGAAATGTTGATTGTTGTCTTCTAGGTTACATACCAATGATGAAAGTAGGGCTAGGGTGCATGATAGGACTACAATATCATGTGATTCTGATACAAACTGAGGGTATGGCTAACATGCAAATTCAAGCATTATGAGCAGTGGCTGACACAGGTTGATAAAATTCCTTCGGGTGTGCCAAGTTCAAGCAGTACACAAAAAAGACCCTATGAATAACAACCAATGATGAAAATTGTTGACAAAGGCAAGGAAACCACCTATAAGGCTAATGGCATCCAAGAAACTACACGAATCCCAATGTGTGAATAGATGCCTTTCCTTCAAACAAAAGGAAAACCACCTAATCAATGACCAATGATGAAATGTCGATTGTTGTCTTCAAGGTTACCTACCAATGATGAAACTAGGGCTAGGGTGCATGATAGGACTACAATATCATGTGATTTTGATCCAAACTGAGGGTATGGCTGACATGCAAAGTCAAGTGTTATGAGAAGTGGCCGACACAGGTTGATAAAATTCCTTTGGACAAGAGAATGAGACATATGGAGGACTCCGACAGCATAGACCCAATGATGAAACCATGAGATGCAGGAGGAATCAATGAAAACTTTCTATAGGGACTAGAAGAGTAACCAGTCGGTAGAGAAGACTTTGTAATGAGCTCAACTTCTTAAGGCCATGCTAACCCCAAAATTATGATGATAAATGGACTCGAATAACGTTTTTCTCTATTCAAAGGTGAAACAACTACTGCCAATATGGGATAACATTCCCTTCCCACCCGTCTTTTTTTGTTTTTTCAAAGATAAATGAATGTTATTATACAGAGGAGGAAATAAGTGTCACATGTAAGTAAAACTAGTTCGAGTAGTGGAACATACCTATGCTCAATGCAAGGATATGCATGCAGGAGATGGACACTCGAGGGAATGTTCCCTCCTAGGTATAGGGTGTCAAATTGTGAAGGATATAAACAAGACTCTGCTTGGTTGAGGATGCAAAACTATTGAGGAAAACGGTTTATAACACAAAGCAAGAACTAGCTATAGGCTCAATACTGCAATAAATGGCATGAGATGCAATCACAACTTAATGCCAAAAAATTTCCTTTTTTATGTCTTTTAGTCTACATGGTGTGAAAAAGGGATAATCTTGTGCCAAATAGACGTCCTTTCAAATCCAATTTACGAGTGTGAAAGAGACAATTTCACTTGGCAATATTTTCTCTTTTTGAAGATGAGATGGAAAAGATCTTAAGTTAAACTCATTTAGGATTCCTCAAGGTATAAGGCAACATGTTTATGAATGATAAATGAGGCTCAATATAAATTCATGTATTAGCTATGAGGGACTCCCGGTCCTATGAAAATAATCTTTGCATGGGTACCAAGTGAAGTAGGGGATCTAACTAGGGCACCCATGTTTGGTAAGTCTCTACCAGTTGATAATGAAATGAATTATAGTAGATGGAGGGTTATGTGTTGCAACAAATGGGTCCATACCTAAGGCATTAAAATTGGCAGTTATAGGATGATGCGGAAATGCACGATGGAATGGATACCTATCCTATATGATGGGTAATGAAAATACCTTCCCTTGGTGATGAACAACTAACATAACATTGAAATTAGCAAGAATCCATGGTTAAAAAAAAAAACCAACTCAATCCACCTTTGTATTAGCCCATTAAGTAAAAAAATGGCTCAAAACTATAGAAAGTGGGTAAAAATTGTGTATAAATAGTAACAAAACAAAAAATTACTATAACATTTTGATTTTTAACCCAAATAGTGAAAATTGGACCAAAATACCTCTAAGATTCAAACATTGATTGTAGGAGCATCAGGCAAGGGAATCAGAAACCATCTGGACCAGGTAAATCTTCTTCCCTTCCTCTTCATTTCCAGTGGATTAAATTTTTAAATTGGTTCCAAATTTTTAGTAATTGAGGGCGTAAAATGTGAAATTCGGTGTACGCAGACTGTCTCATATCGGGTTGTGTATACGATGAGTTATACATGCCTGTGAAAACTACAAGGTGTGTATAACCATCCCTATATGTGATTGTAAGTGAAGAATCTCATATACTTGCACATAAACAATGAATTATAAGGTTGCTAAATCAAATTTTGACTTGTCCTTGGCAGGATGGTTCTTGAATGGAGAAAAAGAGAGCATGAGGAGGTCGATGTTGCTATGGATTGAGATCTGGGGACCCAAATGGCCTTAAAGAGATATGGCTTATACAAATTTTGGGCACTCAAAGGAATGAGGTCCTGGGTGAGTTTGCTCGAGATTCTTGTGGCTTACTGGGACCCTAAGAATGAAAGTTGCAACCTTGATGGGCAACCATTGAGGATTGAAGTAGAGGATATATACTTTTTGACTATTCTATCATGTCGGGGAGAGGTTGTAAACCTCAAATCATGGGGAGAAGGGAGTGGAATGAAAATAAAGGAGTACATCAATGCCCACTGTGTAGAAGGGACTCCAAAGGTAGGGCATCAACTCCATATTTGGGTGATAAACAATATGAGCCTAAAGATTGTTGTGCTTGTATTGACTAGGATCACAGGTTCAACCTTGTTGCACCAAGAATCAAGGCCGCTCATGTTATATGAAGTGCAGTGTATGAGACCCACAACATATGAATGATGTACCTCACTACTGGAAAATATGAAGAGCCGGTTGACAGAGTGCAAACAGGGGAGTAAGAGGAATTTTTGGTTTGCCTCTATCCTAGGTAGTTTCTTCTTTGAATGGGTTCTAGGTTTGGGACCAAGAGTCAAGATTCTTCCTAGAGGACATCGCTATCTAGACATGGCATGATGGACCTAGGTAATGAGATGAAATGGGTGAGCTAGGTTTCCCACACCTTATAATGAGGATTTCTTCTACTAGTGGCAACGACGAGTCATTTCCCTAGATGAATATCCCTATGCAGAGATAGAATTTCGAAGAGATCCAGACATTCCACTCCCACTAGGGGCCTCCTACGGTGACATAGGTATGTCAAATGTTTTTTAAATATTTTTTTTTTTGTATTTTGTATAGTAGAACAAAAATATTTTTGGATGGTGCTTAAGTACTAACTAGACACATGTGTAATGCAGACATGGGTCCGCGATGACCGTAAGGGTTTCCTCGACATCGATGGAGGAACCGAGGAGACGAGGCAGTGAGAAGAGAAGCCAAGAGAATCCTACAAAATGTGCAAGGCGACCTGTTTGTTTGACTCATAAGATCCCCATGGTTCAAGTAGAGGATCTACCGGAAGCCATGCAATGACAAGTGGTTGGTGTACCCAAAGCTTGGGTATGACTCTTTCAACGTCTAAAAAATGTTGTAGTTTGTTACCATGAAACAAATATGACGCCACAGGCATAGATGTCATGGATATTGTAGTACTGGTTGTATATGTATTGAGGGTAATAGCCCCAATTTTGTACTATAAAAACCATATTTTTTGAAATATATATAAAAAGGGATCTTCGACTTTACTTATGTTTTACAATGTGTACATTGATGAGATGGTTTTCTTTGATTTAATTATGTGACAAATTCCAATCTAAAACGAAATTAGAATAAGCATTGGATACATGATTAGAACTCCTAGGAATGTGATAATAAGTAATAAAATCAAACTATTGTTCTAAAATACATACCCGTAGAAATCGTTGGAGTAAAGTAGGATCACACACACGGTAACTTTCATTCAATTGACATACTACTAACTAGGAATCCAAGAGAACCTATAAAGAGCTAATACCATGTGAGATAGCATCACACAAAAGTTCTATAATGACACTATATTTGGCCACATTATTCATGGATGGCCCTAGGCATACGCCACCTGAAGACACCAGTAGACCCTCGGGTGAGTAAACCACCCAAGCGGAGGAAGCCAATTTCTGTGTATGATGACTGGCTCTGTTTGCGAATCCTAGGTAGACAAAAGACTATATTGACATACGTTAACCAAGGGAAAACTCGATAAGAAAGTTGAAGATGGAAAGAAAGGGAAAATATATATACACTAAATTACATTAATATACAAAGATTTATGCCCAATCCTGGGGCTCAAGCGTAATATTTTTTCAAGTAGATGCCAATCCTAGGCTTGGCCAACATATTCCCTTCATAATCTTCTAACTCGTAGGCTCCATTTTCTAAGACACTTCACACGATATAAGGACCATGCCACATGGGTTTAAACTTTCTTTCCCTCAGTGGTTCTTTGGCTTGATCATATAAGAGGACCAAATCACCCTCAGCATACAACCAAGCATATATAGACTTATCGTACTAGACCCTAACATGTCTTTTGTTCACCTCACCTCAATAGTCATCGAGGTGTCTCGATGCTACTTGTCAAGACTCTCTAGGTGTATAAGGTGTCTCTTGAGATCGGAAGTGCCAGGTAGGAGCGCGACTGCCAACTTAAGAGAATGTATTTCACATTCAATAGGTAATACCAACTCCACACCGTGTTTTAACTGGAAAGGGGAAAAATTGGTGGCAGACTTAACCGAGGTTCGATATGCCCAGAGTGCAGGATATAGCATGATGTGCCAGTTGGACTTACTATGAATGACAGTTTTTTGCAAAATGGTCTTGAGAGACTTGTTGACGGTCTCTACTTGTCCATTTTCTTGGGGGTAATAAGGAGAATAATTACCATTTATAAACCCCATATTAGATGCTAACTCTTCCATCATTTCATTCTGAAAGTGACTACCATGATCAGTGACAATCTCACTGGAGATACCGAACAAAGAAATAATTTGATTGAATACAAAGAAGGAAACAATATTCCCATCATATTTAACTATATGCATGGACTTAGACCACTTAGTAAAGTAGTCGATGACCATGATAATATGATGATTCCCCCCAACTGAAGTTGGGTTGCAATCCACAAAGTCCACCCCCCACTTGGTGAAGGGACTGACCATAATGTCTGGGTGAAGAGAGGTTGGATGCAAGTGCATTTTTGGAGTGAACACCTAGTAGGGGTGACACTTCTTAACCACTTCAATACAATATTTAAATATAGTAGGCCAGAAATAACTGACACAGAAAATTGTTTTGGCTGTCACAAGCTCGAATAAATGACCACCACAAGCCCCACTATGGAAATTGTTTAGGACTAACTCAACCTCTTTGTGAGTTAAACAACAATGCAAGATATTGTCTATTCCTTGGCAATACAAAGTGTCACCGACGATAGTATAATTCTTAGCTTGGTACCTTACACATCGTCGGTCATATCATGAGAGATGATGAGGGAAATTAAAAATTTGAAGATAGAGAACAATGTCTCCATACTAGGGGTCAGAGGAAGAGACAAGAAAAATGTGTTCATCCGCAAATGAATAAACATGGATAACATCCTCATCTAATTGTAGAAAATAAGATATTAACTCTATGAAGACTAGTGATTTCTTGGATTTCGCATAAGCGAAATCGAGATCAAACTCTTGTAAAATGACAATCCATTTATTATATTTCCCCCCTATGATATGCTTGGTAAGGACGCATTGAAATGGATTGATATTAGAAACCACAGTAGTATTTAAAAGTAATATATAATGATGTAAATGTTGGACTACGTGAACGGTCACCAAAGTTATCTTTTCAATGTGAGAATAATTAAGTTCATGACCAAATAAGTTTCGATTAAGATAGTATATGATGTGCTCACGGAGCTCATCATCCTTCTGAACCAGAAACATGCCAATTGTATATTTGGATGTGGTGATATAAAGCAATTATTCCCTTCTGTAGTCAAAAGACTTCAACAGAGGCCCTGATACCAAGGCCTTATTTAAAGAATCAAAGGACTCATGGGCTCTCTCATCCCATATAAAAGGGATGTAATTCTTCAAAAGACACATGAAACCCTTAGTGATATTGGCATAATTCACTATAAACCGACGAAGAAAGTTAGCTTTCCCTTGTAAACCTTGAAGTTTTCTAATCATGCGCAGGGGAGGCAATCAAAGTATTGCCTCAACCTTTAGTGGATCTACCATGATCCTAGTCTCAGAAACTAGAAATCCCAAAAGATGACCAGACCTAACGCAAAATATGCACTTGTGAGGGCTCAACCAGATTATATAGTAACGACATCTTTCGAAAGAAAGCTGAAGGTGTGTAGCGTGATCCTCTCCCTTGCGAATGTGAGGAGAAACATCATTAAGGTAATCTTTGACTATGTGATTAAGATCATGAAAAGAGAAGGTCATGGAATGTTGAAAGGTTGCTCCAACATTTTTAAGGCCGAAAGGAATTTTCCGGTATGCAAAAGTACCCCAAGGACAAATAAATTTCGTCTTGTGTTGATCCCCAGGTTTGATTTGAATTTGGTTATATCTTGAAAATCCATCCATAAAATAAAAACCTTGCTTCCCACACACTCATCAAGTATTGTTGGCAGCCAATTCACATCTTTTTATGATCATATAAGATGCCTACACCTCTGTCTTGAAAAACATTAAGTTTTTGTCGCAATTTTCAAATAAACGACATTTTCATTTTTTGCGACATTCGCACATTTATTTTCATTTAGTTTTCATGACTGTAAGCGTGAAAAATTCTCCTTTTGAATTCATATTTCTATCAATATCTGAACTGTCAATATCTCTTTTGTCATTATGCCTATTGCACTTACCTTTTATTGATCATTATACAACTGGCAAGGTCCTCTAATCGGTTCTCATACTTCGATTGATTGTATAACTTGGTTTTAGTGAGTTTGTAAGGCATTGGACATTTGAATTTGCACTTTATATGACTTGCCTGATCATTGATTATATGAAGATGCATAGGGGTTATGATTAAATTATATATATATATATATATATGATATAATCCTTATGTTAATCTTTTTATAACTCTTGGCTTGTCGACTATATGAATACCGTTTGGCACTTTGGTTAAACTTTTGATTATATACATTAGTGCATAGTTGATTTTGGGTTTTGATTTATATGTCAGATGTTTAAGCACTATGGCTTGGCATTTGTATACACATTTGATTTCATTGGTTGTACGCATGAATTGATGGTTGAACTACTATTATGGATTGAACAACTATGTAAATCGACGGTTGTACTTGGGTAATAAATATTTTGCATGGCAGACTCCACCATCTTCGCATGCTCGCATTTATGCTTATCCCTTTTGCTCGTTCATTATTGTTAGCTCGGGTAGCTCTACTCCTGTGTATGTTGGTGAATCCAAACCCTTCCCTTACCATATGTTTGGCTCAGTCGTGCGAGTTGAGCCCAATGGAAATCAAGCCCTGTTGATGTTTGACAATGCCCGCCAAGATTTGGAAGACAGTGGATGGCTTACCTTCGTGAAATGATTTGAGGGTTTTAACCTTTGTGTAGCATGACAGTTTGCCATGACCTTTGATGGCTGTCGAGCCAAGGTAGGCAATATACAGTTAGAGATTGATGAATAGTTTATCAACTCAGCCACTGGGTTAGCTACTTCGGGACAACRTTGGTTTAAGAATTGCAAGGTCGAGGAAGTGCCATGGACATCGTTGTTTCAATATCGCAAAGTCACCTCTTATGACATAKGTATGCCCRTATCTATGCTCAAACCATGATGGCATGATTTATTAATGCTATTCAAGCAGTTCGTGACCTGTGAAGGTYGATACGGACTTGTGTTCCTTTACCACCTGCGTCTGCTGATGATTTTTATAGGGTATCCTCTAAACCTGCCTTTCTACTTTCATCAGAGCCTGTATAAAATGTCTAAAAAGTTTAAGAGGCACAAGGATGACAACAACCTATTCCACCATGGGCTTATTAAGCTCATCGTTGTTTATCATTTGAGTTTGCATGGTGATAGTTGGAAGGCTTTCATCGCCCGTAATGGCTTTGAAGACACCGACTCTATACAGGTTGATAAACCTGTGGTAATTGAAACCAAGCCTGAATCGCCTGTACCCTTGCATATCCTACTGCCTAAACCCTCGGCTGACCCTCCTGTTGACTTACCTGACACTGTAACTAAGAGTGCAGAGGCCATTAAAAGGCCTATGAGAAAAAAACCCAAGGCCAACCTTACTGCTAATGCCAAAGGGAAGAGGAATGCCTGACTCATTTTGACAATGGCCAGAAACAAACCAAAACCCTCTACCGAATCTAACCCTATCATCCTAAGTGAGGATTCTGATTCTAATATTCAGCGTTTTCTGGCCAGCGAGTACCCCTAATCACAAGGTTTATGTCTCGAGCCCTCTTATGATTTTGTATCAAACCTTCCCCCCTGCCTAAAGAACGACCCTGACTACCCGAGTATTAAGTTGCCTTGTGAAACCCTCGGTCATTTGGCCAAACCCTCGCCTACTCTGTCTAAACCCACATAGTCACCTTGTGACCAATGCAATTCATGGTTAGAATGATATTATATTGATGTTCCTATACTCCAATCAAAGGTTCAATCACTGGAAGATCAAATTGCGTTGTTAACCAGTCAGAAAGCCAAGCTCCAAGCGACAGATAAAGAGAAAAAGACAACCGGCTCCATCCTGTTCAAAAACGTGGAATCATCCATGGTTGTTGTAAATTCCAAGATGGCATAATCAAGCAGCCTCGTTGCTACACAGGTATGGTTTTGACATCGTTTTATTTTGTAAATAATCTAGATTTATATAATGGTTTGAATTTAGTTTTTAAATAGTTCTGTTTACATCTTGAATGGATCTGTTATAATTGTGTACATTCTATATATAGCTTTGCTTTGAATAAAAAGGAATTTTGATTCGATATACGATCTCATCATTCCCAGTATAGTAATCGATAGATTTTGATTGGATTTGAGTGGTTTGCATTTGGATTTGATTGATTGGTTTGCCTGATTAAGTTGACAAAATTAATAGTTTGTCTTCGAATGGATTGGTTTGTATCCGATTTGAAAAGGAAATTTTTCATACTCAGTTTATAACATAATCATGTTCGGATTTGATTTTTTTATGATCTATATGCTATGGTTGGTAAACGATTTGATTGAGTTTGGTTGTTACGATATGCTTTGTCTTACAATTTTCAAAATTGAGATATTGCTCTGTTCGATTTTAATTTGGGAAATGAACTACTCTGTTTTTATAAAAACAATATGTTCATTTAAGTCTGTGTAGGTGTGCCTGGATCATGGAATGGATTCGATTCGCAACAACTATGCCAAACCCTAGCCAATTGATTCGTTTGATTGGAACGAATTCATTTTGATCAAAGCCGATCAACCTTGTTTGCCCAATTGGCCATAACAAATTATGAATTCTCTTGCCAATCAATCAAGCCTTTTATGATCTTATTTTAAATTGATTTTCACGCCAAGTTTAAATTGATCTATTCATGGCATGAACAGTTTGTTGTGTCAACTTAGTCATAACGATTGGAATGATCTTGTCAAATTCATACTTCCTGTTGACAAGGAAGTGTAATAGTTTCTTGCCATTTGTTTTGATCGATTTCACAACTGTTGGATTCGATTGGTTTTGGAACAAATTGATTGACTGTGTTATTTTTATCAAATCCGGTTAAGATTCGTTTGAATGAAATGGTTTTGGTCAAGGTCAATCAGTTTATGAAAAAAAATGATTGGATATCTATAACAAACTTTGTTTGATTTCTCCTGTTATGATTTTGTTATGAGTCAATTATGGTTTGAATTCGCTCACAGCCTAAATCGCTTGCTATACAGTTATCGTGATTTGAAAATAATCATGTTTGATTCGATTAGTTCTCATGTTGATAAGACAAGTATAACGAAGTGTTTGAGATTTGTTTTGTTTCCATCTGAATATAAAAATGATCTCATAACCGATGGATTCGATTTGTTGAGAAACAATTACGATGTTGTTCCATATGATTTCGTTTACCCGACTTATGACAGTAATCGAAACAGAGTATTCCTATCTCTGTATTCGGTTAAATGATGTGGATCCTGTTTGAGTTCATAATGGAATAATGATTCCAATTTATGATTCGTTCTCAAATAATTATTGAATGTCAATTGAATGGAATTTTTTTTTAAAAGATTTTCAATTAATTTCAATTCTGATTCTGTATCTTTATTTAGACTAGCTACAAAATCAGAGGATTCTGTAGCTATTATACAGAATTAAATTTTCTGTCATTTATTAATAAAAGATCCTTCTAATTTGTTCATTTTTGGTCTTTTTCAGGTGAATTCGAAATTGCATGGGATTTGATGGACAATTTAGAGGATATTTGGATGTTTTAGTTTCATTTTAATTTCCTAGTTTAGACAACTTTGGAATATTTTCCCAGATTTATGTAAACAGTTTTATAACTTCCACAAGGAGGTTTTACCCTATGGAAAACCTTTAAATACTTATTATTTTTTGTAATAATCATCATCCTCGCTTGTGGGAGAACCAGGATAATGGATATCTAATACAGACTGAGACAGAAATTGATGTTTTGTTACAGCTTTAGCTTTCATAATATCAATCTTTTGTTTCATGTTCATGTTTATCAATTTGCATTTGGCTAATGACTACTTTAGCTATCTTAGTCTTTTGCAAATGATATGATTTAATCAATATAATCCATATCTGATTTCTTCCAGTATTTAAAAACATAGCAATTACTTGATTCAGTTTGTG
>JZKD02S0883642.1:75603-92477 GCA_000966675.3 Picea glauca | reverse complement strand
TGACCCATATGTGTGCAAAAAAAACTTTTTTATGTCTTTTGTAAAGTCAATTTTCTTGCAAGGTGCAAGTACTACCATCTTCGAGAACTTATCAATGACAATAGACACTGCATCATGGTTTTTTCATGTTGTTGGTAGGCCTATTAGAAAATTCACAAAGATAGACTCTTGTGGCTACCTGGGATTGAATATAGATGTGTGTTAGGGTCCTATAAGCTATAGGAAGTCTAACTACATATTTTCCTCTTGGCTTGCTTGTTTTTCTCAGAGTTAATAAGGTCCTAGACTAATTTTTCAAACAATTTTGCAAATACAATTTTGTCATTGTTTAGCATGTTTAATTTAGTGCTAATCCCTCCATGTGTTCATAGTCATCATCATCTAGGTCATGGCTTAGAATTCATTTTTTGAATATATCACATTATAAGGTCAGTCATAAAAAATTAAAGTGAGTAATATTCATCACTTGGGTCACTACCATGGCAATTATCACCTTAAGGACAGGTTGAGATAAAGTTAAGGTGATGTTCCATATAAGAAAATCATACTGCAGTCACATCACATAATATCACTCTATTACTCAAAGGAAAATCGACTTTTCAAAGCTATTAAAAGGACATCTTGGTATATTCAATCCTCATTTCAGTGTTCTTAAACTCCTCTTCACCATCAAGGTCCATATCAACCATTAGAACACCAAAATTATCCATCAAAAGACTTATTCACAGCCCACACTGCATTTCTAGCAGGTGCTATGTTTCTGGCAGCCCTCATTATGCATTTGGCATAAGTGTTGCGCTTTTGAAAAGGAAGAAAAATAATTTGTTGCAGAGGTTTTCTTCACCAGGTAATAGGTCCAGCTCATCATTAACAAGTAAGTGGGCCATATTCACATCACCTTTACCCTTATTTTCTTCATTTTCTTCATACAACTCCATAAAATACCATCTCCTAGGGTTTTGTTGCATCTTAATCTTTCAGTCATATTTTTCCATTTTCTGTTGTAAAGACCTGCATCCTGTGCTTAAACACCCTCACCTACACTCCCTAACACCAATACCTACTCTCCATAATTTCCCTGATATTTTAGACAATAGTTAACCACTACTCTCCCTCCATCTACCAGACTATCCCTTATCCCCTTTTTCCACAAATTATACCTTACCCCTTCTCTTTCCCACTGAAAATTAGGATTTTCACACCATGGAAATTGGAAGCAGTGATTCTCAAAAAAGGAGGTACAATAAGGGTGGACAAGTGTCCAGGTATGAGCCAACACAGATCAGAGAAATCATGGCCTCACCCTTCATTAAGAAATTATTTGGAGATGTTGTCTGCCAAGGGTTTTGTGAAAGAATTCAAGAGGTGGCCTTCCATGAAAAATTGACCAGCCTCTTTGCCACCAATTTCAAGAAGGATAAGACCACAATTTCAAGGGTATACTTCACCATTTCCATAGATGTCATTTTCACAACTACAGGTATTCCCAATCATGGAGAAATACAGTTTAAAGGAATGGATTTGGACATTAAAAATTACAAGGCTTTCCTGAAACCACACTATAAAGATACTCCAACTTATAATTTTCCTTTTAGACAGTTGCTAGATAGATATTCCCCATTGATGAAGATGATCATGAAATACTTTACCTGTGAAGGGAGATTTTCAAGACTGTACTAGTATCACATAAGGCTATTGATGCATTTCACTACCATCAAGCCACTTAACTTGCCTCATTACTTATTCATCAGCCTGGTCAAAATGATAGAAAAGGTACAAATAAAAGGGAAATATCAAAAAAAAAAAAATCTTCATCATGGTTTGGTAAAGTTCATGGTCATCCAAAAACTTTCAGAAATCAACATGCCTTGGGAGGATTTCATCCGGTCAGTTTCTCTTCTACCTACTACTAGTCAATCCAGCAGTCAAAACACTTCATTAGCACCATCAAAGGTTGGCTCATCCAACAACTTGTCAACTAGAAAGACACATGTGGTAGAGATTACATAGACTTACCAGAAAGGGAAAATTTTGGTTTTTGCCCCTAAGAGAACCAAGAAGATGTCTACACCCAAAATGTTGACTAGGGCACAAATTAGGAAAATGCCTGAGGAAAATATGGTGGAACAAGTTCAGGGAGAATTGGATCAGTCACCTAGGCATGCAGATGACTCCCCATTGCAACATTTTTAGGAGGATATGCCTCATGAGAAATAGATGTTTGACCATGCAAACAAATCAAATAAAGAAATTATCAAAGAGAAACAAGCACAAATACAAGAGCTAAAGGATTATCTTACAAAGGCAAATCACTTGGTGGAATTACTAAAACAAGAGAACAAACTTTTGAAGATGAATGCAATGCATCAAAATACCTCACCAAGTCATCCATCATCCAACAAGGCAAAAGACAAAGCTAAAACATTGATGAGTCTAGAAGAAGTTGGGTTTGAGAAGAACAAGGAGTATTGGCTTGGGAGAGTAAACCAATACTTGGAGAAGCTATTGAAGAGGGCCAACAAAGACACCAAGCTGCAAAGAAACATGGCGAAGCATTATTTCACCAGGAACCTGATTTGCAAAGTTAGGCTCAAAAACATGAAAAAGAGGCTAAGGAAATCCCTCAAGAAGCCAAAGAGGAGAGATATCCCTGATCTCTTGGATGATACATCACTGATTGTGTAAAACCATCACACAAGGAGTCCCATAAACAAATTGCAAGGAATTTTGACAATTTTGGCAAATTTTTTAAATTTTTGGTATTTTGACAGTTTTGATGTACAGAAGTGCAGCGTGGCCATGCTGTACTTTCTCTCATATTATATAAATGATGAAAAAGTTACATGATTGGATAGGTATTGAGCTGTAATTCACATATATATACTATGTTCTTGAGTTGGATGCACAGATAAAGAGAGAATTTATTGAAAGTACCATTATGATACCATAATTTCTCTAGAACTTGAATTTTGTTGATCCATCTATTAATAGAGAAGCTCTATAAAAGCATTGGAACTTGATGCTAAATAATAAATTCATATTTCTTTGCAATGTGGGTATTTTTCCCAAAAGGGTTTTCCCCAAAACATCATTGTGTAATTTTTGGATGTTTATGTGTTATTTGTTTTCTATGAATGTTTGTTTACATTTTCTATACATTCTTCTCTTGTGAATTAGATTAGGAAGCATACTCTATACTTTTGCTTCTTTTTATTTGGTAGCATACCCTTATCTCCTTAGATCCTAGTTTTTAGGGACAATGTTTTTTTTATCTAACCTTCCACAAAAGGAAATCATGTTGCAAGAAAATAGTGAGCACGTTAAGGCTATAAATGGAAAAGTTTAATGGCATTAACTTTGAGTTGTGGAATATCATGATGAAGATTTGTTCATATATTGACATCAATGCGTTGTAGTATTTGGAACAAAAACCTATGTTATGAAAGAAAATTCTACGTAATTTTGGAGAGAAAGGTGAGAAGCCTTATTAGGCTTTATTTGGTTGATTCTATGTATGAGTGGAGGACCCTCTTGGGAAATGTTTTTTGAAATGCTATTTTAGTCTTAATTGAGTTCAATCATTTTAGTCTCATGTACACCCCCTTAATAAGGACATTAATCATTATGCACAATAGATTTTTTTTAATGGAAATGAAGATATTCTTGAAAGAGAAACTAGAGATTCTCCTAATCTCTTTTAAACTCTCTTGAAAAGGATATTGATCATAGATATAAGGATATTCAATATCTAAAACTATATTATTCTTTATATTCCTCACATTTGTTTTCATTAAATGAGATCACTAGCTATATTGAGTTAATTTTCCACATTCATTTGGGCTTAATGAACTCCTCAACCCTCTAATTACTCTTTGCAATAGAGGTACCTTAAATAAAAAAATGGTGTAACAAAAAACATATAAATATTTAGTTTTCTCTGTATTCTTTTACTTAATGGGAATCTATAGGTAATGAAGTTTCTAATTAKAACCTTCCATGCTTCATGCCCTTCCATGAAACTGATAACTCACTAGGAACACATGCATGCTCATGTGTCTAGGAAGAAAAAATTCCCATTCCCCAATAGTCCTTAGGGGCACAATGCAGGATMTATATAACTCTATGCAAACCCTCCTCATCATTGGAATTATCCCATAACAAGTTCTTCAGTATTTGTTTGAGAAACTAATAGGATATGGTCGAGGGTACCCAGTAAGAAGAGTAGTACAAATGGGTGAAACCAAGAATTTGGTTCAAATCTAAATTGTACCTTCGAACATCCTAGAGATCATTGGGTGAAGTTGCATGAAATGTAAAATGTATCCCTATAGATACAAAAAAATTCTCAAGTTGAATTATGGTCATCATTTACCTACAAGATAATCAAAATAATCTCCCTAGCCCAATATAAGGAACTATGTGTATAATCCGTTTTCGTATTGGAACTAATAAAATAATTAGAAAATTATATATGAAATCCATAGCGTCATCAAAAATTTCCTTCTCTTTGAACTAAGGTAAGGAAGGAGTCATGATAAAAATTCCCATTAACAAGATTTCCACCCTCAAGAGATAGTAAGGAGATACCCTTTTATAATTCCCTAAGCTGTCCTATTTTGAATAATATATCAAATTATTCTATAACCATAACATACAAGGAAGGCACCCAAATGAAAACATTGTGATCAACTTGAAGTGGACAATTTTATTACATCTTTCCTTGTTGAAAAATCATTGATCATGACAACAAGAAAAAAGGTATCCAAAAAATTTGTGAAGAATGGTTGAAACCAAAGACATTAAGAATGTTGATATTGAAATGGAATTCCACTGTATCATATGCATTAGTGAAAATGATTTTTATGATCATGGAATATATAACCAAGAATATATCCCATTCCATCCCCTCCCCTATGGTGATGGAATTTTCCAAAATGTAGCGACATCTAATGAAGACCATATGTATTGATTTTTTTATTTCAAAATCATTGGGTTCAGTTATAGAGATAGAACGTTTGGCCAATATTTTACAAAACACATTCGATAAAGTGATCAAATGTTGATTAGTGATATGCACTTGCTTCTCAATATTTGTAGGTTCACTATATGTAAATATGTGTTTAAAATTATGCATCTTTCCTCCAATTAATATAAATCTATATTAGGGGTCTCAACTTTGCAGTGTTGAGATTTTGGAGTTTAAAACACAATTCAACTGTAGTGATTCTGAAGTTAGTTCAAAAACATGAGAAAGAGGCTTAGGACAGCCCTAAAGAAGATAAAGAGAATATATAGACTTGATATCTTGGATTATGCATCACTGATTGTGTAAACCCATCACACAAGGAGTCCCAAAAACAAAATGCAAGGAATTTTGACAATTTTGGAATTTTTTTGGTATTTTGACAATTTTGATGTACAGAAGCGCAGCGTGGCCATGTTGCGATTTCTCTCAAAGGATATAAATGATGAAAATGTTACATTATTGTATAGGTAATTATTTTTAATTCACATATATATACTCTATTGGCAATTTCAGATCTTGAAGAAAAATCCAAAAATCATGATAAAAAAACAGGTCTCTACCACTTTTTCAAGACGTTCCCCATGGTTCTAGGAGTAAATTTGGGAACACATATTTTTATCTATCAAACAGTGTCCATTTTATTTTCTTGAGGTGTCTAATGAAAACTAGATACCCTCAGGTCTCCATTGAGCCTTTCAAAGATGGATTTGGACTAGTGGAAGGCTTTCAAAAGTCCTCTCCAAGGTTGGCACCGCGTTTTTGATTGATGTTGTGTTTTTGGGAAATATGACAACATAGTGATTTGTTGTTTTAGACATCGATTCTTGTTCCACATTTCAATTCAATTAAAAAATACATATCTATATTATTTATAAACTTCTCAACATGGTTGAGTTGTATTATTCGAGAATATGTGTATTAGTTTTTGATTTATTGCACAAGTAGTGTAATGATCTTGCCTTTCAAAATTCAACATGTACTTCCCTCTTAATTTTTTTGTTACATGGAAAATATCTTCACGATCTCTACATTTTTCTCCCATTTGGTGTTTTTTCATTCTCCTCTTCTAGAAATATCTAGAGACAGGAAGTTAATTGTTTGCCTCGAAACCTTATTTCCTTATGGACCATATTGATATGAACTTGCTTCTCAATATTTGTAGGTTCACTATATGTCAAATATGTGTTTAAACTTATGAATATTTCCTCCAATGAACATAAATATATATTAGGGGTCTCAACTTTTTAGTGTTGAGATTTTGGAGTTTAAAACACAATTCAACTGTAGTGATTCTGAAGTTAGCTCAAAAACATGAAAAAGAGGCTAAGGAAATCCCTAAAGAAGAAAAAGAGGAGAGACAGCCTTGATATCTTGGATGACACATCACTTATTGTGTAAACCCATCAAACAAAGAGTCCTAGAAACAAATTGCAAGGAATTTTGACAATTTTGGCAAATTTTTGAATTTTTTGGTATTTTGACAGTTTTGATGTATAGAAGCGCAACGTGGCCATGCTGTGCTTTATCTCAGAGGATATAAATGATGAAAATGTTACATTATTGGATATGTATTGATATTTACTTCACATATATATACTTTTTTAGCAATTTCATATCACTGTGTTGAAGAAAAATCCAAAAAAATGATAAAAACAGGTCTCTGCCACTTTTTCAAGACCTTTGTTGCGCTTTTAGGGGTAACTTTGGGAAAAAAAATATATCTATAAAAAGGTGTCCATTTTGTTTTCTTTATGTTTATAGTGAAAGCTACATACTCTCAATTTTTCATTGAGCCTTTCAGAGATGGATTTGGAGTAGTGGAAGGCTTTCAAAAGTCCTCTCCAAGGTTGGCGTTGTGTTTTTGATTGATGTTGTGTTTCTGAGAAATATGATAACATAGTGATTTTTTGTTTCAGACATCGATTCTTGTTCCATATTTCAATGCAGGTCCAAAATAAATATCTATCTTTTTTATAAACTTCCCAACATGGTTGAGTTGTATGATTCGAGAATATGTGTATTAGTTTTTGATTTATTGCACAAGTAGTGTAATGAGCTTGCCTTGCAAAATTAAAACTGTACTTCCTTCTTAATTTTGTTCTTACTTGACAAATATCTTCATGATATCTAAATTTTTCTCCCATTTGGTGTTTTGGCATTCTTCTCTTCTAGCAATATCTAGAGACGGGAAGTTAATTGTTTGCCTCAAAACCTTATTTCCTTATGGACCATATTGATATGCACTTGCTTCTCAATATTTGTAGGTTCACTATATGTCAAATATGTGTTTAAAATTATGCATATTTCCTCAAATGAACATAAATATATATTAGGGGACTCAACTTTGCAGTGTTTAGATTTTGGAGTTTAAAAAACAATTCAACTGTAGTGATTATGAAGTTAGCTCAAAAACATGAAAAAGAGGCTAAAGAAATCTATAAAGAATCCAAAGAGGAGATATAGATTTGATATCTTGGATGATGCATCATTTATTGTGTAAACCCATCACACAAGGAGTCCCAGAGACAAATTGCAAGGAATTTTGACAATTTTGGCAAATTTTTGAAATTTTTGGTATTTTGACAGTTTTGATGTATAGAAGTGCAGTGTGGCCACGTTGTGATTTCTCTCAGAGGATATAAATGATGAAAAAGTTACATTCCTGGATAGGTATTGAACTGTACTTCACATATATATACTCTGTTGTCAATTTTAGATCACAGTGTTGAAGAAAAATCCAAAAAACATGATAAAAAACAAGTCTCTACCACTTTTTCAAGACCTTCGCTGCGCTTCTGGGAGTAACTCTGGGAAAACATATTTTTATGTGTCAAAAGGTGTCCATTTTATTTTCTTGAGGTGTCTAATGAAAACTAGATACCCTCAGGTTTCCATTGAGCCTTTCAGATATGGATTTGGAGTAGTGGAAGGCTTTCAAAAGTCCTCTCCAAAGTTGGCACTACGTTTTTTTATTGATGTTGTGTTTATCGCAAATATGAGAACATAGTGATTTTTTGTTTCAGATATCGATTCTATGATCTTTTTTGGCTCATATTTGGACACTTTTCATTGTACCCTTTTCATTTTTTTGTTTAACTTCAAAAATGTAAAAACAAAACAATATATTTATGTATGCATGTATGTATTCATATTGACTTTTAATTTGACATCTTTTTGGGTCAAATTTGATGTTAATAGATATATATATGTTTGAATATATGAAGTCATAATGGAATTGGATTAATTATTTCTATCGAACTTAATGGTAAATTTGATCATATTTCTTTGTAGATATGAAAAAATTTTGAGCTTCATTGTTCCATGAATTTGAACAGGAACACAAACCAGGTTACTTAGTAGCCATGAAACATCTTGAGAGCATTCCCCAAGGGTTTCATACTATTTTATGTACCAGAAAGGTTGTGTAGTAAGGAAGCTAGGGGGTCTAGGTTTTGGTAGCATAGGAGTATGTTGAAGGGGATGCTCTTTCCCTGTAGATAGCATATTTGATTGTTTTGTTTATGTTTTGTGTGATACTTTATGATTGACTTATATGATTTTGTATATGTTTTCATGATTATATAGTTATCTGCCAATTGTTATGAATTCAAATATGTGCAGCTTCAATTAAAAGCCATAATTGAATCCAATATCGACATTGATATATAATGAAATGA
This sequence comes from Picea glauca, assembly GCA_000966675.3. Taxonomy (NCBI): domain Eukaryota; kingdom Viridiplantae; phylum Streptophyta; class Pinopsida; order Pinales; family Pinaceae; genus Picea; species Picea glauca. The sequence continues at coordinate 83,774 of JZKD02S0883642.1, read as the reverse complement.
CATGAAGTTGTGATAGTGTGCCCATCATGGGAATTTGTGTATTGTATTGACGTATTTTTAAATGAAATTAATGTACTAATTAATCATGGGGTTAGCCACTTGATTTCTTCTACATGTTATGTTCATTTGGATGATATAGGGAATAGCCAATGATAATTGTTGGGGGATATGTTGATTGCAAATGACAAAGAACTTATCATTTACTTGTAGGTTGTAATTGACATAGATGGATTTCGATGTGGTCTTTGTATGGTTCACTTGACCGAATTTCAACCATAATTGTGTGTATATTAGTATTAATGCATTATAAAAAATCATTGTAATGATGGCTTTGGATCAATTTGTATATAAGATTAAATATTGTTAATGATGGGGAAGTATTAAAATATGCTAATGGGATATTTGATTATTCTTAAAGGTATCAATATGATTTCTTTTTCTCTTTCACAAATTCAACCATAGGGTATTATGCTACAACAGAGAGGAATGATTGGATGAGGAGGATCCTAGAATTAAAAGGTTTAAGAATGTTTCGCTGGCATTTAACTTGCCACCATCTAAGCAATTTCGTAGTAGGTTATCGTGGCCAATAATGAAAAGGTCGTATTCTTAAAATGTCATAATTCTTAGACTTGCAAGCCTACATATACATGTATTGGGCTACAAAATATTATCAAGGTTCAAATTTCTTTCTTCCATATTTCTCTTATTTTTTTTGTTGAATGTTCAATTCTTTGGTCTGTAATATAATCTCTTAACTGTATCTTTCACTGCCCATAACATGATCTTTCTTCCTATGTCATATTTTCACATTGCCAAAGGACACATTGTTGTTTCATGCTCATGACTACAAGGGCCATACAACTAAATCTTGAATTTCTATGAAGGAAAATGTACCAATAAAATCATCCTTTTGAGGTCCCATATTTGACCTCCAGCATTTTGCTTTGCTTTTTGGCATGTATTGTCCCTTCTCTTTATTGGATTTAATTGTAGGACTTTTCTATGTTTTTGTCATGGTCATTATTGGGTTCCCTCAAATTTTGATGGAGATGGCTATACTGAATAAGATATACAAATAAACCAAGTAGCTACCATCACTGGTACTTTCTTAACAAGTCACATTGCCCAATCACATTGATATGTGTGGAAGCATATTAAAATGTAATGTGACTTAAATTATTAATTATGAAAACAATAAAAAAAGAAACAAAGAACGAGACAAAAAAAACCAAAAGAATTGAACCCAATACAATTCTAGATGTGACTGAATTATACAATTCTACTTTTTTTACAATGGAGTTACAAAATATAGACAATGTTCATTTTCCAATAACAAAATTAGAATTGCTTCTCTATGAAGGGAAGACAATTCAATTTTATTCTAGTAATACAAGTACCTTTGTTTACAAAATGATATGTAGGTGATAACCTGATAAACACTACAATATGGCCATGCAATATCATAATTGAATATATCTATAAAGTGAAAAATTAGAATTACATAAACCCAAACAATTGAACGTGGTTCCAAGTCTATGAAGATTGTTGCATTTACAACCAATTAATATATGGTAAAAGATGGTTTTTTGGACGTAATGAATCCTGAAGCATCTGGAAGATGTATTTCTAGACTTCTAGGGTTCAAATGTCCATGTTTTACCTACTGACATGTACAAGAGTTGGGTTAGTTTTGATACCAAAAAGAATATTTTTCTAGCTTGCCTTAAGTAATTATTTGACACACAAAATACAAGCTTCATAAAGTTGATAAACTTAACAACTTACAAAATTATTTGGAAAAGAATAGACTTATAGGAAACTTGAATGTCTTGTGGAAGGTCCCATTGATAGAGGGTCACATCTACAAAAACAAATATGATACTGAGACTTTAAAAATAATAAATTATTAAATTAAGAGGGTAGAAAAGTTAACATACAGATTGCATACCTAGCACTTGTCCCAACTCCACCTTCAGAAACATCAAATATCTTACTTTTTCTATTTTTATCTATTGTTCTTATCACTATACTAAGCTCAATTATTTCTGGAAGGTTGTTTTTCTTCTTAAATCCATCTATTTTACGCCTATAAAGTGATTGACCCATTTGCACAAGAACATATGAACAATTGGAACCCCCTCCTTTCTGTGTGCATCTATGGTAAATGGTACGAGCTAGCTTATGTGATTTCTCCATACCCCATGTAGCCCAAATGGCCAAGCTTCCATATTTTGTTGCAAACCATGGTCCATGTGAAAATAATTCATGCTACAAACATTGGCATCAAGCTATCTTAGAATACCAAACAAATGTATGAAATGAAGTTAATTTACAATAAATTATGTAAAGTAAAGAAATGCACAAAGGAAAGTACTAGTGGGATGAAAAATAATATGCATACCATATAATGTGTCATATGGTTGTCTCCACAGGGTTCTATCATTTCTCTTATGAAGTCTATAATAGCTTCTTGAAAGGTTATTACATCACCTTCCATGAATTTTTCCTTATCCATCAGTAGAAAAAAAAGATGAAAGTGACCTCCAAACACATTTCTTCTTTTTAGTTGATTCATGCCCTTCACTAGTGTGATAATCTTCTGCATCAATTAATTCTTCATACAATCCCCAACATCCATGTCCACATTTGTTTTCAAGAAAACGATGTGCCTGACACTTGACATTGATGGCTTTGATAGAAGATTTCCTCATGTACTTGACCTCTTAATATCTTTATCAATTTTAACATGTACACCATGCAAACCTACTTTTGAAAGAACACATTCAATTGCCTCAATTGACTTTTTACTTTCAGCTTGTGGGGTTTTGTTCCATGCAAACAAAATAGATAAATACACCATCTTATCAACAATTCTCACAAATGCATGCAAAGTGCACATGTGCACCCTAATCAATGGTATAAGAAGCACTGCATCTAGATTTGGATCAAGTTGATCATGGTTGGGACGAAGGTTTTGATGACAGCTCAAAATACCACCATTCCAAATTGAATCTTTTTTTTTTCTTCATGCAATATAAGCAACTATGCAGTGCATTTGCACCATGAGAAATGTTGTACATACACTTTAGATATTTTAAATCAGCTGCAAGGTTCCATTCCACAAAATATGAACCATATCCTTCCACATATAATTTTTCCCCTGCATCATGTGAAGACATAATTGATGGTAAAGATGTTTTACTGAAAACAAATTTCAAGGACTCATGGGACTCCTTGTTGACACAAAAAATTCCCAACAAAAAAAGGTGATCTTCAGATTGAACTTGAAAATATTTATCACTTGTCTTATCAAGGTTTGGATCTAATGCACGATTCATTAATGTGATTGAAACTCTTTCGTATTTTTCATTGTTGATTAACTCCATCTCATCCAATTTTAGGACAACAATCAATTTCCCACATGCCTCCTCAATAGAGATGTCATAGTACCTCACCATAAGTTGTAATACTTGCTCTAGGTCATACCACAAGTTATTTTTTCTCATTAATGGAATAATTTCACTTGATACTTTCTTTTTATTCTTACTTGCAAATTCATGCATTTCTTCTAATTTATATGCATCTCCCAAATAATCAACAATTTTTTTCTTTTGCAGTCCACGCTCTTTTTGCACATGAAAAGGGCGAGGAACCTAAATCTTCTTAATTCTGGCATTCAACATTTCCTCTCTCAAAACTTTAAAAATACTTGCATATGCTTCCCTATTGATCCCTCTATCATCACAAACTCCTTGAACATCCTTTACATCAATTTTTAAGTTTTCAATGAATTGGTTAACTACTTCTTTCCTCAAAGCATCAAATTTTGGTTGTTTGAGCATTGATTTAATGTCACTTTTCTTCAACACATTTTTGCACAAATCCACAATATCAATACAACTTGGATCTAATATGGACTTCACCTGAAACACCCTTTTTTATAAGGCACATCCCCTCTTTACCGTACATGATAATGGTTTCAACTCTTTTCATTTATTCCTCAACCCCACTAGAGTTTCCTTTATTAAAGAGAGTCTCTTTTGGAGATGATAGATGTCATTTTTCAACATTTCAATTTTTTTTGTTGAGCTAGATTTCACTTGAAGCAATTCATCCACATGTCTTTGATTCAAAATTTCTATTATTTGGTTCAATCTTATGATTTCATGATACTGAACCATATTTGAGTGTTGGAGATTATTTAATTTGACACTAATATCTTGGATTTTTTGTTCAAGGGAAATCCAGTTACCATCCAAATTTTTACAGTATCCTAGAAGACCATTGTTTCCATGGAATACAAATAGGCATAGTCATGTTATTGTTTTGAAATTAGGATGATATTTGTACTTAGGGTCAACTGGATAAAGTTATCCTTTCACCCAAAGATCTAAATTTTTAGCTCCAAATTCCCTTAATGCATTATAGTCAATGTTAGGAACCAATTTCTGATTTTGTTTATGGATCGGTGCCATATCCTAACTTAAATTTTTGCGGGTAACATGGTGATAGTTTCTTACACCATTTGCATCTATTGAAGAGTCCTGCAAATAACCAATATTATGAAAATCAAAACATACTAGAAAATCCCACAATGAGAAAATCAACTTGCAGAAGAAATAATTGCATAGATCTTCTAAGGAAAAGACAACTTTTCAAATATTGAGGCATACCTCAAAGCTATCAGGCATCTTGTAGAATATTGTAAATTCAACTAAGCTTGTATGTTTGTATCTAAATACAATATAGATTAAAAACCGATGATTATAATATAAGAAACCATTCTTATAACAATAGACAATCTAAATGACATGTATCCCACTTGGGTTTATTCTCCCTCTAATATGAGCATTTTCTAATTAGTTAGATTTATTCACAACAATCAATAGAATTCTAAGTTTTTGTCATTAGAACAAAAATATAATCACCATCAAAAGTAATAGATGGATTTTTCAACGAAGCATAGAGTATGAAAGGTTGTCTTTCACATTAGTCTTCTACATTGTGAACCCAATCCCTTCATCTCCTTACACCTACTTGAGAAATATATAAAGTATCTCACTGCAGTTTTTGTGAAATCCAACACTAAAATTGCCATTTTTTGCAAATTTAGGGGATATCCAAAAAAGGAATATAGTTTTTTATTGTAGAGAAACAACTCAGTGCACTGAATTTAAAATTTAATATTATCAGAATATGGTAGGGAACCAACTTTTAACACATCTGGTAGGGGATGAACACATCCTTTAATTCTATTAACTGGAATAGGATGTTGACTTGTTTAGTCTCTTATGTTGATATGTTTAGACTGGATTACAACCTTTAGCTATGAGGACAATGACAGATTTCACAGTGCCTCATAGGTCATTGGACACACCTATTCTTGAACCAGCTAATAAGAAGGGATCTCTCAAAAATAATGGACTAGTCAGTGCTCAAAAGCCATCTAATGTTAAATCTAGCTGAAATAAGAAAATCAAAGAAGCTCCATTGGCATCACTAGAATGTGGTGTTGAAAATATTTCCATTTCCAAAAGACACCAAAAACCAATTGAAGCACTGCCTATTGAAGACAGGCCTGCAAGTTATAAATTGTTTGGGCAACAACTATTTTCCTCATAAGATACTTGTACCTCACCCTAAATGGCAAGACTACATGCAAACATATTTATCTATTTATTTAACACAAATTTTAATTATGTTGAGTAAAATGTGATGCTAATTGTTTTATTCTCTTGTGTTGATATGTTCAGACATGACTACAGCCTTTAGCTATGAGGATGATGCCACCTTTGACAGTACCTCAGGGTTTATTGGTCACAACTGTCATCAAGCCAGCCATCAAGAAGAGGTAAAATAATCGGCTAGTCAGTGCCTAGAAGCCATCTAAAGTTAAATACAACGAAAGGAAGAAAACCAAAGATAAGCCACAAAATCCCATCTCACTTATAGAGGAAAGGGGTGTGGGAAGTTTTTGGGACAATTAATAATACAAGAGATACCATTTTTACCCACCCAGATTGCATCAGTCTGTTTTTTTTGAGCAGTTTCAAGGCACTCCAAGAGAATTCTTTGGGAGATTAGAGTTCTGCAGAATTGTATCTAACTGCATTGAACATCAATAATATTTTTTTCAGTTCTATAGTTGTAAAAAATTCATCAATAATGTTGTGCTTATTTGGACTGAAAGGATTGTACAATGGAAATTCTTTTGAAACAAAGATCTCTTCGAAGCTAAAATTGTGTTATTCTACCCCTCAAACTAGATTGTATATGTAGACAAAATTTCATCAATTTGTTTCTCATCCCAAACATGTCATCCCAAATAGTAGGTTTTTTTGTTTTGTATAATTCAAATTAGTTGCAGAGGGCATAAATACTCATCAAAGAATGGCATAATCCACCCTTAGTAAGTAAGGTGTAGAAATTTGAAGGCAGAAAAACTGACAAGTATTTTTCCTGTGGCTGCAATTCTACATGAAAGAGGGAATTAGCACCATAATCCACCCTTAATAAGTAAGGTGAAAAAATTAGAAGGAAGAAAAATTGACAAGCATTTTCTTTTATAATTATCAACTCTTTATTTTTGTATTGAAAATATTAATTTTACTTGAACTACAACTGTGTGCTCGATATATTACTCGTCAACACACAACACACAAATCACCCATACACAAAACAAAACGTGTTGAATATTTATTCCTTATGTTTGACCTTAAAAAATGCCAAGGCTTGGAACAAGAAACAATAATGAACATGAGACAGCCTGCCCGGTTGAGATAGCCTACCCGAGATCTTTTTCAAATAAAAATTTCACACATGCAAAATTGAAACAAACAAATACCTCCATTTAAAAAAGAAGTGCATCAAGAAGTGGTTCTCCAAAACCCTCTATTATAGTAGCATTAGAAGCTTTCTTGAAATAAAATTTGATCAACAAAAATTTCAAGTATTGGAACTCATACAATCTTTGCCTTTTTCTTGTTGAGTACAAGTATATTTTTTAAATAGTTTGTGAAACTCCATGCATTATATATAGCTATGAGACTTCTCTATGCATTCACCATAAGTTCTTTAATGTTGAAAGTAAACACTTACAATTGACTATCATTGCATGCCCCATATCCATTAACCCCAACATGAAGATAGTAATCTGAATCAAACTCCCACAAAGCAGGTTTCCCTTCTTATGGTTGAAAATATCCAAGGAATCTTTTTTCAAATACCCGCATCTAAAAGAGGTTTAGAATATTAGTTATAGCTCTGAAGAAGTCCATGTTCACTTCATTATTGCATAAAATAAATATGGTGAAAATTAGGAAGTTAAATATTGGATATCCATGTGCCACCAATTTTTCTACTTGTTGATATTGAGAGAGGGGGGTGAATCAATATCAAGTACAATTTATCACTTTTTCAACTTTACTTTTCAATCAAATAATATGTCCAATATACAATAATTTATGGAATCCTGCATACAAATTTTCCCCATCAGTATAAGCATTGTTGTAATATCATTTGATTCATTTCAAAAACTCATGAGCTTGTGTTGTAGCTTTTGACTTTCGTGACCTCTCTATGAATACCTAAAAATTATGTGGAGGCACATTGTACACCTACAATAGTATATTAGAGAATATCCAGACGTAAAGTAATAATCCTAAACATAACCACCATATTGAATTGCAAGAGCATCACCCATACTCTGGTACATTTCCATTAGTGTAGCAACAATTCCACTATCAAGATCCACTTTGGGTCCATTTGACCAGCCCATAGCATACAACTGATGGCCTAAATCTTCTAGACCATATGAAAATTATGAAACAAGTGTACGATCCATACAGTCAATGCAATTTGTATGGAGCACTCCACTCTGACATATGGGTTCTCTTGCATTGTCTGCATTCTTTTTGGGGTGTTGTTTAGCATCACAATATCCATATCGTTTAAACGAAAAGCTTCCAGAATCATTTATATTTCCAATCTTTCCAGGATCTATCCCTGATGAATTGCATCTAAAATAACCTATAGTAGTATCTTTGCAGTTTACACATTTTTTTGGATAGAATTTTTGAGATATAGACATTTGGATTTGCACGAAGAAAAATTACCTCATATTCACTACCCTCTCCTGAGATAATCACAACTGATGCGAACCCCCGACC